>VZTY01010234.1:0-65436 GCA_013400935.1 Turnix velox | reverse complement strand
GCCTCCTTGGCTGCAAGTGCACATTGCATAGCAGCTGCCTGTAACATTTTAATAAATCTCCTTTATATCATTTTGTGAAGATTTCAAAGTTTGGCACGCTATTAATCACTTACTGAGGGTCTTTTGTGGCAAGAAATCTCTCAACCTCAAGAAGTAGTTTTGGGAGGTGTCCCTGCTCAAGCAGACATTATCTAGGCATGCAGCTTGCTGTTGCGCAGGTGACCTCAATAGGACCTGGTCTGTCAACTATTTGTAAAGAAAGATGATTGACCTATAGCCATATTTGAACATCAGGGAGACATCTAGGTCTGATAGTGTTTGGCTGTTAATTTACTCTGGATTTCACAAAGTCCAAGGGTAACTCATCACAACCCCCAATGACAGTTACAGCTTGAGCAGGAGCCGGGGAGGGGGCTGGGAGAGCAAAGCATACACACCACAAGCCTGGGACCTTTCATCCCACAAGATCCCTTAGGTCACAGGTTATTCAAGAAGGGTGCATGATCTATATTATCTGTAAAACAACCTAAATATACTCTAAGCACAGTCAGTCAGACATGTAACAGCGTACTCACTTCTCTTTAAATTCTTAAATGAAATCAATTTTTCTTTCATGGTCCCATGCTGCAGTATCAGGAGCTCCCTATTCCTCATGGACTGCAGCTTGTCCCTGATTGCCTGTAGAGACTGCAAGTCACTTTACAGCTGTAGACGTCTTTGATGATGCCCTGGTTAGAGCAAAATACTGCTTATATGGTTTTGCACTCTGTGCAATGTGTTTCTGGTTTGTAGTTTTGGATTTCACCTTTTTACAGGGCGGAATCTTGCTCAGCTGTTTGTATTCCACAAAATAGCTTTCTTCCTAACCTGATCTACAATTCTCTCTGTAAAGTGCAAATTTGCTAATGCTTGTAACAAGCTTTTGGAGCAGATCCAGAGGAGGGCCAAGAAGATGATGAGAGGGCTGGAGCACCTCCCTTATGAGGACAGGCTGAAGAAGTTAGGGTTGTTCAGCCTGGAGAAGAGATGGCTCAGGGGGGAACTCGTTGCTTATCAATACCTGAAGGGGACCTACAGAAAGGCAGGGGTAGGACTTTTTAATAGGACATGTGATGGCAGGACTAGGAGTAACAGATGTAAATTGGAAATGGGGAGATTCAGGCTAGATATAAGAAAGAAATTCTTCACTATGAGGGGGGTGAGACACTGGAATACTTCTCTGGAGGTATTTAAGGCCAGGTTGGAAAAGGCACTGTGCCACATGGTCCAGTGGGAGGTGTCCCTCCCTATGCGGCAGAGAGGAACTAGATGATCTTTAAGGTCCCTTCGAACCCAAATCATTTTATGATTCTATGCTAATGCATTCACTGACCTTCTATGATCTTTGCCCGGAGCTGAACTTTACAGACCTGCTCACTCCTAAACATTGAACATTAACATTTACTGCAGAACAGGGCCCTTTCCCAGTGTTTTTCACACTTACTGACAAAGAGTGCCGGCAAGTCTTGTGAGACACTCCACTAGAGAATGAGAAGCATGACAGACTGATCCCCCTCTGCCCCCTTCTTTTCCATCAGTATCTCCAGAGACAGAAAGAAATTACCAGCATCTCACATTTTCTAAAAGGCTAGCCTGGTTATTTGGCTTAATCTGCAGCAAGATATCTGATTGTAATGTAAGGTTATTCTTTATATGTAAAAGACATAATAAGGAGCTTTTCATATCCTCCAAGGGTTAACACGTAGGATAATGTGTTATCCAGACTGTTTATACTCTCAAAAAGGGCATCATCCTCAATACAGACCTCTGTACAGTCTTCTAATGCTGTTCCTTTTTCTTTAGTAAGGACTGAACCCAGTGCAGTTGAAGATGCCTCTGCTGATTGCATGGGAGGGTGGACTAGATAACCTTTAAAGGTCCTTTAGACTCAAACTATTCTAAACTCTATTCTATACCCTTCTTTTTACCCGCTCTCACTCAGCATCAACCTTGCACCTATTTCAGCACCCGTTTGATCCAGTGCTTCCTACTGAAGTCAAGAGCATATAGCTCATAGGAATGGCTGAGGAAGCTGGGTCTCTTTAGCTTGGAAGAGACTGAAGGGAGACCTTATTAATGTTTATAAATATGTAAAAAGGGAGGGGCAGGAGGATGGAGCCAGGCTTTTCTCAGTAACCTCCAATGATAGGACAAGGGGAAATGGGAACATAAAAGGTTCCAGAGAAATATAAGAAAAAGTTTTTTCACAGTGAGGGTAACAGAACACTGGAACAAATGGTCCTGAGAGGTTGTGGAGCTTCCTTCTCTGGAGACATTCAAAATCCATCTGGATGAGCTCCTGTGAGACCTGGCCTAGGTGTTCCTGCTCTGGCAGGGGGATTGGACTAGATGATCTCTTGAGGTCCCTTTCCATCCCTGATATTCTGTGATTCTGTGACTGCTCTCATCATTGCAGCGACGTCCTATCTCAGCACAAACTACTTCACAACGTCAGCCAGATTTAGGGAACTGAAGAGAAGCTTCCATGCCATACCAAGATAGACAAGTTACAGTTTAGAAACTGAATCAACTCCACAGGAAAAAAAAAAAAATGTCCATTCTGATGAGGGACCAGATCTGACATCCAACCAACAATGGGGCAAAGCCCAATCACAACTGTGACAACCATTAACACTGGCCTAGCACTAAGACAGAAGGACTGTTTTCACAATAAAGCAGCACAATTATGGCTGCCCCAGTGCAGAGGAAGAGCTAAGACAGTGTGACCCTTCCCAAGTAGGAAAGCACCAGAACTAAGCTTTTTTTCTTTTATAATCTTTAGTTCTGGATTGCCCAGCTACAAAATCCATCTCTGGTGTTAGAAAGTTTGTTTCTTCCAAATCCAAAAAGAATCTACTACTTCTGCTATGGAAAAATATTTATTCTGTTATAAAGCAAAAAGTATTTATTAACAGAATCCCTAGTTTTAGCCATATGTCTCACAAGTACCTTCAGTTTACACTATGAAGTTCAAAGGAAAAATTGTATTATAAATTGAATATGATTAACAAGCAGTTTAATGGTAATTTCTCTTGCAACAGTTTTGTAAATTTCAACGTTCCATACAATATTTCTTCATATTTTTTTGTAATTAATCCATTTACTAGAACACTCTTTTTGCTGTGTATGCATAATACAAAGGTAGGAGACTGAATTCAAATTTTCTGTGACTTCAGAAATTGTACAGTTTTTGTTTGTCATATCAAATACACATTTGTTCTTTACCTTCTTAAAAAATCTTCACAAGCTACCAGCTCTTCCACATATCTCCTTGCATCTCATTGATGACACTCCTCCAAACATTCAGTAATGCATTGGTAATTATAATTTAACTTCTTTAGCCTAAAACAGACCAATTTAGCATAGACTGTCATGAATCCTGGTTTTAAATTATCAAGAGTCCAATTATCAACTGGAATGGAGGTACTGCTTTCCAATTAAAGTGACTGATTTCATGCAAAATCTTGTGCATTTCACTTTTTAATTAGGTACAGCCTTATCAAAAAACATAGTTTACTAATTGTATTTTCTATCCAAAATACAGCAAACAATCATACATCAATATACTGCCAGACCTTGACAACTTTTGATACATCAGTGTATGTTTTTAATTCCTGTTTCATCCAAATATTTACTTGAAAGTCAAGAATAAGCAAAAATTTTACATTCAAACATCCCCAGATACATTTAGAAGCATTAATCCAGTTATAAATTGAAACAAAAAACACAAGTAAACAGAAAACAAATGAAAATACACTGTCAATTGACACAGCCAGGACTGTCCACATGATTTGTTTATCCCCACTAGAATTAGAATAAGGATGTGGCAATCCTGACTTCTTACTCTTATTTAATTCTTTCGTGCCAAGCTTAAAGATGGTACAACTACCACAGAAAGGGCCTAGTACTGACAATTGACAGTATCCTGGAACAGGGCACTTCTCTGATACACAGTTCTTCCCACGTGGGCTAAAGTACTTCCCATTGTGCAGAGCAGGAAGAGAAGGAGTGCACAACCTTCTTGTCAGCATTCTCTTTTTATGTCAGCCCTGGAAAACATGGTGGGCAGGGCCTTCTGTACCACAAACTAAAAAGAATGGTAGCAGCTGCTTTTTGTGAAATTAAACACCAAAGACAGGAGAAAGAATAAAAATAACTCACTACAAGAGGAATTGAATGCACTACTCATCGAGAAGATCTCATCTTACGGAGCCATCTCTACATGTGTAAACTTGGATGAGACCAGTATTTTACTTTTATTTGTCAACACCTTTGAATGTGCCACACAAAGGAAATCCCTGCTTCCAAACATTCAATTACTGCCATGGGCTAGAAGTGCTGATATATATACAACTAGGATTCTCAGCAACCTCTGGTGAAATTCCTCCTACTCATCAGATGAGGGAAAGAGGGATTTCTCAGTCCACCATGGCTCAATACTGCAATAGAAGCTTTCAGGAATGCAGCCTGGAAGGGTACAACTGTTTCTTGATTTGTTTCAGACTTATTCATGCAACGAATTCATTCAGCACACGCTCCAGTCTTGCAAGCATGGAAAAATTGCCCTTCACATGATATACAATCCCAGCCTGCTATTGTAATCTTCATTGCACATTTTGCTGCTAAACAAATCTTTTGCATTTCTTTGTTAAAAGGAGTCTTTAATTGACAGGACACTAGGCACAAACTAGAAGCAAAGAGGTTCCCTGTTGAGTTCACAAACTAGCTGCATATAGCACATCCAGAAGTATGCATGCTAAGTGGAATCCAAGGCTATCATAAAATAGGCTGAAAAACTCAGAAATAGGGAGCACAAGCTGCAGCTACTGTAATTGAAATAATTACACAGTTTGGACAAGTGGAATGTAGGAAATTAACAAGCTTAATATGGAACCTGAATTAGAACTTCACAATTCACACAGGAAGAAGGGAAGTCTTACAGTAAGCCTCTTGTTTCTGTACTAATTGTAGGAAAGGCAACTTTCAGAAAGAAATAATGCACAAATTAGGAAAGCTTGCTTCATTGGGAAAATGTTGATGCCAGAATCAAAAATTGTAACACATTTTGCATGACTTCCCTGCCTTCTGAAAGTGACAAAACCAAAAGCTTCACGCCAGGCTGGACAAGGCACCGAGGAGCCTGATATAGTGGGAGGTGTCCTTTCCTATGGGGCAGGGACTCGATCTTTAAGGTCGCTTCCATCCCAAATTATTCTATGATTCTATAAACGTTGGTACTTCACAGTATGCTGTGACTAAGTTATATTTTCTTCATCCAATTTCTTTGATTACTTTAAGTTACACTAAAATTGTCACAAGCCTCAAAACAGTAGTCATAAAATGGCTTTTCATAAGGAATGTAACTCAAGCCTAGCACAAACCCACAGACTTGCTGTGAGGTTCCATCAAAAAAGGACCAGATATAATAACTGTTACCACTGTACCGCTGTTATGTGAAAAAAAAAAAAAATTAAACCTGCACCAAGGAGTTTAGCTGCAGTGACACTAAACACTATAGGACTAGCAGATGGCTTCTTTATGCATACAAACAGGAGACTACTGTCACTGCATGGTCACTGGCAGTAAATTCACAGGCCAAGAATGGAAAAAACTACCTCAAGGGTAGTAGATCTGCCATAAAAGATCCACACGTAACAGTACCAAAGTCTAACACAAGCTGGAAAGATCAACTAAGACACTAGAAGTGTGATGTAGTGTCAGGAAAAGGCAGAGGTCAAAACTCATTCACTGCACCTGGGCAAAACTCCAGAGACAAAAAGCTAACTAAACTAATGAAAAGGTGAAAAAATACTAGAGCAACTAGAAAGGGAAGGTATTTAAGAACCTCCAGACAAGAAAGTCTTCTGCACTTTGGGGTAGCAAGTTATTGTGGACAAAGCTGAACAGAACAGAGCAATCTATTTTGGCACAAGGTTAAATTAAATACAAAGTTTTTACTAGGAGCAAATATGCACACTTCAAAAGAAATGTAAAATTAATAATCTAGAGAAGTTTAATATGCAAAATGCACAAATGATCTTTACAACTGATTTAATTACAGAAACATGCATCTTAGCTTTAAGCTAATAAATGATAGCATGAAAAAGGCATAGTCTTAAAGAGACTTTAACCACAATGGATTGCTACAGCAAACTTAGGATAGTACTTTCACACATAAGAGCAGAAGGCTGTGAAGGCTGTGAAGGTAAGGCCCTCAAGTCAGGAACATAATCAATAGTATCACTGGTGGTATAATGTTGGAATGTATCTGATAAATCAACTAGATATTCTTAGAGAACACTTGATGTTAGTTCTAGCTTCAACTGCTGCAGAACAGCAGTCACAGAATAATTGTAGAGCATTATAAGAAGTTTAAGGAAAATATTGCCTCCAGAAGTTTACTGAAAACAATGCACTGCTGAAAAAGTAATTCGTGATTAGAAGCATCAAACAGACTCAGATCCACAGCATCTTAAAATGCTCTTCCCATTTTAACTTTACATTAAAAATATTGTCCTGAAATTTTTGGAATCAATCTTGATCAGTCTGCGGATCATCATTCTCAGTGAAGCCAAGGCTGCCATGCAAGATCAAGTATTAATTTTGAGTAAGTTAACTAAAAGAGCTACAGGAACAAAAAGTAAATAACTTGCGTGTAACTTTCAAACCCTTTAGCATTTGTTTCATAAATGTGCAGCACAGATCCAGTCTGTAAATGGGTATTTATGACTGATGCATCTGCATGAAGCTTCTCATGAATGTTGCAAGCTTCTGAACATCTTCTACAGTCACTGCATTATATAAAGAGGCACGGATTCCTCCCACAGATCTGAAGAAAGAAGGGAAGAAAAAAAACCAGAAATATTTTGTAAACTCAAAAAAGAAATTAATAACATTCACAAGTACTTAAACCTACCTCTATTCTAAAGGGATAAAAAAAAGAAATCAATTTTGTGTGAATGAGAAAGAATGTTTAATTCTTCAAGACATGCTTGGATCCTAGAGAAATTCTGTATTTGCCAGTTATTTACAGCTTTAACACTATGGCCCTGTGACATCAAAAAGCTATCTATTTTTAATCCACAAACACAACTGAACACGGGAAGGAATTCCTGCAATAATGTAATGAAAGGCTTTACACAATGGCAAAAAGCTAACCTCAAGAGCTATTTCCTCTGCTGTTTGTACAAAGACAGATTTATCAAACTGGAAATGCGAGCAAAATTAAGAAGAAAACTCCCTAAGCCCCACCAATTCCTAAGTGGTTGATCCACCAACAATCTCCAATTACTATCTCTGGGTTACTATTCCCAAGTGGTGCCAAGATAGTATAAAGAACAGTGAGAAATGCTTTTAAGTGAATGCACCATGCCTGTTGTATCATGCCTGTAGTAAGTTAAGTTTGGATAGGAAAGGGTTGTGACTCTCATGCTTACCGATGCCCTTTCAGAGATATCATGTTAAGTTCCACAGCTTTCTCAAGAAATTTCTTCTCCAGTGCTTCATCACCCTTGACACTGCCAATACGGAAAGGGACATTCATCCTGCTTCGGTTCTTTTTCTCCACTGGACACCTAGAAAAATTGTATAATAAAACAGTTAACCCATTTTGCATTAATTCACACTTTCAGTATATGCAATTTCAGAAAGTGAATAACAGCATCTGTTCAGCACCAAAGTAATTCCTCCATAATTGAAAAAGGAAAGCAACCTTCTTAACACAAGTACAATAAGCAGTAATTAGAAGAGTTAATAACCCTGATAAACTCCAGACTGTCCCAAAAGAATGTAGAGGAGGCCTGTAAATAGACCTCACTAAAAATACCCATAATAAACATAATAAAATCCACCCCAATTACAGTGAACTCCAATTCTCAAGCTGTTTCTCATCTTTATCTTCAAAGAATGACCCACTGATTTTTAATCACAAGTGCTACCAGAACTGAGCTTAGCTCAGATACATAAAGGAAGAATAAAAACCAAGTAAGGAACTTGTTGTACAGCACAGAGCCACAAAGATGAAGGGATTGGAACACCCTTCCTCCCTCACAAGGAACAGCTGAGGGAACTGAGTCTCTTTAGCTTGGAGAAGAGGAGACTGAGGGGAAGGCTTTTTAATGTCTATATATACATAAAGGGCGAGTGTCAGGAAGATGGAGCCAGGCTCTTCTCAGTGACCTCCAATGGCAAGACTCAGGGCAATGGGTGCAAGCTGGAACACAGGAGGTTCTACAGAACTTTGTCACAGTAAGGGTGACAGAACACTGGAATGGTCTGCCATAGAGGCTGTGGAGTCTTCTTCTCTAGAAACACTCAAAACCCATCTGGATGCATTCCTGTGTGACCTGGTCTAAGTGTTTCTGCTCTGGCCAGGGAATTAGACTAGATGATCTCTTTGAGGTTCCTTCCCATCCCTGGAATTCTGTGATTTGAGGCTTCTGTTGGTTTCAGTCCATCTTCTACAATACACCTTATACAATGTATAGTATATTGAAAAATACCATAGAATAAATACCTGCAAGCTAAAATCTTGCACTGCATACAGTACACTGCATACACAGCTGCAACATAGATGAGGTGCATTATAGGTCAAATCTTTTAATATTCCTTTCAATCTGAAGTAGAAAATTCAATACTCATTTAAAGCAAAACTTTAAAACTTTGTGGAAGTAAGAAATGGGGAAGCAGGGGAAGAAGCAGGAACAGCACAAAATTTAATTGCTTCTAGTTACAAAGGGGCTGGGGATGTGGTTATTTTTTTGTTAGACTAGGTTATTTTGTTGGGGTTTTGTTTTTTTGTTTTTGTTTTTTTTTACAATTGTGATCTGAAACCTGCAGATTAGTCATTTCCTAAAGTTGTGATGTAGATATCTGCAGGGATTCATTAGGAAAAAGTGTGCTCATAAGCCACATGTGAATTTCATTCCTATTATCATATCTGACCAAGAAAGAGTATATTTCTTTTTTAGTTCCTCCCTTCTTTCTTCATACAGATATATTAATTACAAAAAGATGTGTCATAATAGCTGCCTATGCAAATTTGTTCCTCTAGATGCAAACAAGAAAAGCATTTCACTGTCTGTAGCAACACTATTTTTTAGAGGAAACAGTTGCAACTAGGCAATCCATTATAACTCAGTCTACGTAGAGACTTCGGAAAGCAAACTGGAAATGGCTCAAAGCACTTTGTGGAACAAAGTCTCCTTTCATAAAGGCCTTGTTACACTGCCTACCCCTTGAAGCATGACAGATTAGGCACCACATTTAAACTGGCAAGGAAGCTTGAGATAAGTCTTCCATTTACTCACAGACATACAAAAATAAATTAATCTAATTTTAACTCTATTGCTCAGTAAGATACATGTCAACTCACAAAGCTCACTTTGTCTTTGTGCCAGTTGACTATTTACCATCCCATCTGCATTGCATTTCCCAGTCACATCCTAACAGGCCAGCTTGCCAGAAACCAATTTCTATTTGTCACAAAATGTTTTTTCAAAGCCTCATTTGCTTACTGAGGTTTTTGAAAAAACCCTGAGGATTTCAATTGAGTAGGATCACAGTCCTGATGATGGCTATGCTAAAAGGAAAGCCGTTTTTATTAACCAAACGGGTAAGCAGAATGCATTAAACATGATGAAACTATATCCCTGCCAATTAAGGTTGCAATTAGCTTTAGTTTAAAAACCAAACTTAATTTGCCTTGTCTGAGCTTTGACTTGAAAGTTAATTAGATCCCCAAACTGTTTGGTTTGTACCACAAGTAGAAGAAAATACTTCTTAGTTTATAGCCAATTACTAGTTTGAGTTATTCTGAATTACAGCATCAGCTTTCAACAATATACATTTCTGATAGTGCAAGCATAAAAATATTATGTAAAATTCAGGAGGTTAAATCTGCTTCAGAAAACCATCAAAAGTAACTGAAGAAAATAAACTTTACATGAAGAAAGCGTATTATATTTTTACTACATATAGGACTAATCTTTCTATTTCCTAAGTGTTTCCAACATTCATACAATTAGCTGATAAATATCCTCAGCTTGAAAGTGAAAAAGAACACATTGACTACTGAAAGAGATAGTGTGAAGACCACAATGCAAAAGCAGTCTTTACGGCTATTTACAAGCGACTTGCTCTGTTTTGGCCTGTATTTCCCCCAAGAGAATCAGGAAGCATATAAATCAGAATCCAAGTACCTGGTTTTTGTACTCTTCTCCTATGCTCCAGCAATTTAAGAACATGTTATCAATACCATTCACAACTGATCTATAAAGGATAACTTGAAATAGCTTGCTATTGAAATGAGACTCATCCCTGGACAGTCAGCAAGCAAATTATTTGCCTGTAGGCTTCTTCAAAATTTCTTCATGTTTAAAAAGAAAACTTTAAAAATACACTGCAATTATACTCTCAAAGAAGTTATGTTTCTCTCTGCAACAAAGATTTAAGCCAAGGAACAAGTGTAGCAACTTACACGTAGAATCCATTAGACTTGTCAATAATATCATAAATCATTCGAGATTTGATTACACTAAGCTTATCCATAGCTGCAGCTCCACCATTGTTCTTTATCCATTCCAGTACCAGTCCCATGATATAAACACTGCAAGAAGAACAAATATTTTCAGTAAGATTCTAAAGAACATGTACGAAAAGATGTGTAATACCCCACAAAACATTTCAACAACAAAATGTTATGTACAGTCTTAGGGTGCTTAAGATCACCAAGTGACAATTCAGAATCCGGACTATTTTATTAAACATGACAATTATAAGCCTTTTTTTTTTTTGATACAGATAAGTATCCTGAAATTCAAATGCTACATGGATCTGCTGGACCAAACAATCCTTTGCACTGAAGAAAGGCAAGACCTGCAGGCTTCCTGCAGCCCTGCAAGGTCCCCAGGCACATCCCAACATGCTGCACAGACCACTAACTCACTGACCGCACAACTGCGCATCAAGTCCTAGGAAGAGCCAGACTAAAACACAGAAGTTAAGAATCCACCCTGTGCAGCTGCTCAAGCAAAGATGCAGGGGTGAATGTCAAGTCTGTGTATATATACACATACATGTAAATGAAGACATCTTATCCCATTTTCACAAATGTTAATTGAAAAAATATAATTCCATTTCAGCCTAAAAAGACCATTCTGCCCACATGAACAGTGAGGTTTGGCAAAACAAATAAAGAAGTATTACACTGAATTATTCAAACCATTCAAGTTTTATGGAGAGATCTGGAATCCTACTGGCACCACATGGCTTGGGACCAAATAATTTCAATGCTAGTTACCAAGTGCAACCTAAAACATCCCCGAGGCCTCTTGCCTTTGTGCTTTTACTACAAAAATCAGCTTGTTCAAGTTCCAGCACTACCCATGACTATAACACTTTACATAATGAAGTTCTCACAAGTTTCTAAAGGGATATTTCCTGAAAGTTTACTTTTATTAGTTTCTTCATTAGAGATTCCAAGGGAATACTCAAAGAACATTACCCTACAAGTTTGACTAAAACAAACTCTTGCTAAATTTGAGTTAAAGTTTGCTACTTCTAATTTCTCAGTGGATGCAAGCATCAAATTTTGAACTCTGCAGAATAACCAAGGTTACAGAATCCATTTTATACAAAGCACCTTAAAGCTTTAAGAGAATAACCTTGCCACACTATTGACAGCAGGTTTAATCAAATTATAGCCTAGACCCTTGCCAAGTACCACCTCTGCCTCTTGCCCTCACTTCCTTGCATGAAGCTTCTTGGACAAGGAAGGTTTAAAGACATCATCCTTGGATTCATCCACAAAACCCAGCCAGAGCCAGATTAAGTCTTTTATTCTTATTTCATGCCAGTTAAAATAATGTATACTGGAGCAACTTGAAGTGAAAAATAATCCCTTGGAGCTTGGAAATGGGACCTTCATAGCAAATTCATTGTTAATTTCAGCAAAGCAGGTTAGGGTCAGAAAGTCAACCTCCATAGCTCCAAGAGGATAAAGTCATTAGCATCACCTTAATTTAACAGCCTGCTGAGGTAGCTTTTGAAAATTTGGTTAATATTTCCTGCCTGTTTGCCAGCAAGCCATTAGAATGCAAGGAAATGAATAAAAAGGGTTCTAAGAAGTTTTGCCAGATGCTTAGAAAAACTGAAACAGGAGCCAAGACAGATGTGCACCCTGCCAGCACTACAATCTGTGTTACATTCTAGATTCTGGAAGGTATTCAGACATGGATCTGTTGCATGATGTGAAATCTGTCAAGACAGAGATCCAAAAGGAGAAAGATTGTTAGTTCAACTCCATTTTCTCTAAATTTCCTAGATAGCAAGTTATAGCTAAAGCAGCACTATTTTCACCAGAAGTTTTTTGCAGTGGCTAAAATAAAGCTGAAGAATTTAATCTGCATTGCTTTTCAAAACAGAAGAGCAATACTATAGTTAAGAGTGTCAATTAAATGGAACTTGGGTTATTCAAATGGAAATAGCTTTGAACATGGAAAACATGAATGACTGGATTTTAAATCTGGCACGTACAAGTATATGGTGTCCAAGACTGTTTGTGTGGCTTGGCAGTTAGGAAAACAAGTGATCATAAAATAGAGCCTTTATTAACTATTAAGGGGGAAAAGACACATATTGCTCATGCTATAAAGCTACATTCAGAAAGACTAAAATTGCATGGTTAATTCTGTTCTAGACATCAATAATAAAATGTGGCATTAAGTTGGGCTTTGCACAAAGGAATCACTACACTCCTGCAGAGTGCAATTGATATCTGATGGACATCATTAGGCAACTTAAGCTTGAAAATTTTGGCACTTATAGAAACACTGGAAGACCTGAGATTAAACAACAGTAATTTTAGAATCACCCTATCAAATTACCTGAATCAATAGTAAACTTTTAAGTTGGAATCATTATATTCAAAGTAAAGATACTTTTGAGAAAAAAAATTTTTTCAGAATAATCTTTTTCTGAGTCTTAATAAAAATGCAGACTAGGTAAATACTATTGGCTCAACAACTAAACATTTCTGTAGTAAAGCACCATTTCACAAGCTGTAACGAGCTAGGAGATAATTTTAAAAGAGCGAATTGTAGTCTGTTCTGCTTCTTGCTTAGATCAAATCACCAGTTACAGGCCATGGATTCCAAGCCAAATGCTGAGGCTGTACTTAAAATATTGATGTTCTAACAAATAAGGCAAAGCAATGATTAAATGCCTTCAAAAAAATTACAGAGCTAGAGATCTGGAGTTTCAATTGCTGAGAACAATCTCATGAGGAAATTAAAACCTGTACTGAGTGCTCAAGAAGCACAACTAGGTGCCAAATTACCTACTCGCTATGACAGACTGATAACCACTGATTTGAGTTGGGTTCATCTAAGTCAGAATTGGATCCTGAGACTTCCACAATCAGGTTATGAAAACACAACATTTACTTCTGAAAATACTACGTCTTGGTGGCCAAGTCCCCCTGGACAACACCAAAATCGACTACAGCCATAGATTTCACATGAAATACCAACTTATCTCTGACTTGGAAGCAAGTACTCAGCTTCTGAAACATTTCTCAATAACAGCAGCAGATGGCAGTGCAGTAGCTTTCTGAATAAGATATTAAGTAGTAGGGTAAATTACCTATAGCACGGTGGAGTGTTATACAAGGAGCCATTTGTTGCTTGTGTTTTGTAATCCAGTACTATAGGGCATTCTTTCAGTGCAAATCCCAGCAGGTCTTCACGTACTATTACAACAGTAACTCCAGCACAGCCAACATTCTTCTGAGCACCAGCAAAAATCACTCCAAACTTTAACAAAAAAAGAAAGACTTACTACATGCATTGACTAGTAGATCTTATAACTGAGTTATGTATAAGTTTAACACATTCTCAACCCATTCACCTGTACTAACAAACCAAAAGAAGAGTTAGGAGAAGTTCTGACTTCAAAGTGCACTATTGTTACCCATTGTATGTCTGAGCAGAATCATGTAACTGCACTCAACTGGGGAAAATCACAAGTTTCCCAATTATTTTGCTTACTTAGTAGCCACAGGTAATTCTCAAGACAGCCCATCCCATTTCACACTAATCCAAGCAAATTTACTAAAAATGAATACAACCTGCTATTTCACAACAGACATCATACAATTCACCTGTTAAAAAGGCATATCAGAAAAAGCCAAGATCAATGGACTTTTTTCCTACACACAGATCAAAAAGGTCAAACACTACTTCACTAGCTAGTAACACTACCCACTTATAACCCACTTCACAAACTTAAGTACTATGGTCTTCCTCTGTATAATTTGTGAATCAGACACAGTGATAGTGAGGCACAGGAAACTTCAGCAGTTTAAAAGGAGTTACAAAGTTTCCACAGAATAGGCAGGATGAAAAATTCGGATTGTCTTGCTATAGCCATAAACACTACCTACACACTAAATACAGTTCAGAAAAATATCTTTCAGCAACAGCTTCAGTGAAGACCACACAGACAAATCTTGGACAGCTATTAACATGAAAATCAACCTAGTTCAATGCTTGTATAAAAAAGACAACAGATAGGGATTTATTTTCCAACATCTAAATTCCAATATTTGTTTCTAACATCAAATATGTAATTAAGAAAAATTCTTTAACTTCACTGCTCAGCATCTCTGGCCATTGAGACATTTCAAAGTGCCTGATTATATGCATTCAAGTTCACAAATGCTGTGTTCCTACTGCATTCAGTACTGTACCTTGGAAACATCCACAGGTCTTGACAGAAAGTTTGATGACATATCACAAACCAAGACTGCTCCTTTGACATCAGGTACAAAGTCAAACTCCACACCATGAACAGTCTCATTAGCACAGTAATAAACATAAGATGCATTTGGATTAAGATTCCAAGTGCTTGGGTCAGGAATGTCTGACAGACAAAAAAGAAAATCAGAGGTCACTAAAGACAAACAATTTTCTTGGCAAGCAATTTTACTTGAACAGGGGAATTTGGCACAAAACAAGAATTCTGCAGTAAAAAGAATTAATTATCTTGTTACCAGAAAGATATCATTTAACTGCAAAGGAAATACACAAAATTGTCATTCTCAAAAAATTCTCAAGATTCTTTGGTGAGACATCAAAGTTGGCAAAGACGCTTCTGGTTTCCAGCCCTTGCTCCTCAAGAGAGTTTCATCCTTTTTTTAACACCACACTATAAACTACTGCCCTAAGGATCCAAAATAGCATTTCAGATAAACTCGGGCACTGGGTTCAAGAATTCTCCTGATGCCTTTGGGAGACACTGAGGCACACAAATTCTCACTGGCAAAGTTCTCTAAAGCTGTGTATCTGTGCAACCCCAGAAGCATTTCAGTCTTGTCCAATCCAAACTCATCTCACATTTAAGCTTTACAACTGATTTACAAAACTAAAACTTCCTTTGTCGATAAGCAGTATACAGGCATGCCCTGACAACACAGAACATGTTTTGCACAGAAGAAATGGTTGCTCGCTGTTTCTTCTCTGCTCCAAAACATGAGAGGGAAGAAGTGCTGCTATTGCCTCCACCCCTGTGTATTTCCTCATCCCACATCTATGACTGCAAAATAGTGAATAAGTGTCCCTAGACTGGGGAGCTCAATTCCCTTTTGTGCCTCAGAGGATCTGAACTTATCTTCCAAATTAGTGTTCTCATCATCACTTAGTATATTAACCCACAGAGAGATACTCTGTCATTCCTGTAGCCATTTTTCTCAGTTTAAATGTAATCTGATCCAAAAGGAAGAAGAGTAAGCATGACTGAAAGGAGCAGAAACCAGAACATGCGTGTCTCTGCTACTTATGCATATTCAACATCGAGTTACTCGCTTAAACTAGTTTCAAGAGAAGGATCTGGAAAAAGCCTCTTCTACTCCAGAGCCAACTGCCTGTTACAACAATCAGGTGGGGAAGATAAGGATTTAGAAACCCTTGAAAGCAGGCAATAGGATGCAGGTCTTTGATCTCCTAAGATGAGGTTAAGATACTAAACATGCTTCTAAATTTTAGAGCAATCTCATTATTGAATATACCTGAAACTGATATACCTTGCTATATCCCTGTAAATATCTTAGGAGCTTAGGACCATTCCCTTACTAACACACACTTACTTCTCACCACTTATTTTCAGCTCACCGCTTATTTTCAGCTCAGGCTAATTTCACCATTCTTTCCTGGTGGAGACGATTAAATCATCTTTCAGAACCCCCTCTGATGAACACGGACAGATGTGAAAGGCAATTGTTTTGAGTACTGGAAAGTCAAGTCAGTCACTGATAACCCAGTAGCTGAGTTAAACCGATTTTCAGTGTCAGAATCAGTATCAGGGAATGAAAGGGACCTAAATATATCCTTTAGGCCAATCCCCCCACCGGGGCAGGAACATTAGCACTAAAAGCTAAGCATTTATCTGGATGGATGTAATAATCAACTTACTTGTATAGGTTCCCAGTTTTGGATGAACGATATTCACTTTGGCATACTTCTCTGCTTCTTTAGCTGCTTTTGCTGACCAAGCCCCAGTAACCACATAATCTGCATGTCTTCCCTCCTTTAAACCGATGAGATTAAGCGGGACTGCACTGAACTGACCAGATCCACCACCTTGGAGGAAAAGGACTTTGTAGTTTTCTGGTATATTTCTGCACAAAAAACATAATTTATATTATTCCCTGGAGACAAAGGATGCATACTAAATAATGTGCATTTAAGAGCAACTGGGGAAGAACACTGTCATTTTAGAAGACTTGGGTTGCCATAATGAGTTGTTCACACAGTTTCCAAAAATTACTCATTCAGATCATTTCTTAGAACTCCCTATGTCAATATTCTCTTGCTGTGACAGTCAGCTTTAGTATGCCATGATTCATTGTAATATACAATATCTTTATTACAAACACTCAAATTTGCATCACACTACAAAGAGGAATAGGGCTCTTGATCACCGATTCTTAACACACATCCATAGAGTTTGCATCAGCCAGATTTTCCTAACAAGTAATATTCTTCTACTACTAGACAACTGTTGTTTTCATTCATTTCTTGAGGTTGCTGCCCTTCACGACTTCTATGAGGGTTACAAAAATTAAAATGTCATAAGAAAGTGAATTAGTCACCATATAGCAGACAAAAAAGTGCATCTTAACCTCATAAAAGCCCTTTGCTACATTCAAATAAATCATCTTCAGATTAAGACACAAAAAACATAACACACACAAGTGCTTTGAAGGAAAGATTTACCATTAGCCATTATTCATGCAACTGGCAAAAGTATAAGACAAAATAAAAAGGAAGTAATTCACTTACAGCAATTCACGCAAGAGACTTTCAGCTGTATTTATAATTTTTGAGAAATCTGCACTTCGGTGGCTCATTTCTTTGGTGAGAGGGAGAAAATAGCATGAAACAACATGGTAATATGAGTGCTATTTTAAAACTGAGTTAAGCTTTAAATCTTCTGCACTACACACCCAGAATGCCCAAAAGCTGATATTCCCAGATCCAATTCATACTTTCTTTGCTCAGTGATCTTAAACACCCACAAAAAACTTACATCTCCAGCCTTGTCAAGATCCAGGCAAATCCAGTCCACTCACATTTGGCATTCACATGACCTTACTACCTCCAGGAACAACTCATGAGCATGAAAAAAATACTCCCTGGAAAGGCATAAGTTCTATTCACCTTTCAGATGTTTTGTGCTACTAAAGCAGCCACAAGTATAGAAAAGGGTGGAATCTTAGAATCTGTTAGGTTGGAAACGACCTTCCCTTCAAAGGTCATCTAGTCCAACCACCCTGCAGTAAGCATGGACATCTTGCATTAGATCAGGCTGCTCAGAGCCTCATCAAGCCTGGCCTTGAATGTTTCCAGGTGTAGGGCCTCCACCACCTTCTCTGGGCAACATTCTTTCCATTTTAACAAGGCTTCTTCATGCAGTAATCCTAATTAAACATGAAGGACACTTAATACTAATTTATTTTATTACATAGATATTCTTTCTTCCATCTACAAGAGCATGCAATCTATATAAAAATTCCAGTCCTGCAAAAAATACTGCACATTCTACTTTCATCAACCAAATAGTTCCACAGGACTAGTAAAACACTGACAATCCTGCATCTTTGCGCACCTAAGGCTGGAATGACAGTCTGCTTCCTATATGGCACAGAAGATCCTTCCCATTAGGAAGGCAATTATGCCCTTTCATAAGGAAGAAGTATATCAAATACATATGAAGCATTTTGATATGCAGTCAGATACTATACATAATATCAATATTCACATGTACACATACACAGTATTTTTTAATATATAAAATCTTCCTTATATATTGAGTATACTTTTATATGCATATACATTCCTGCAGATCCAAAAGTACTTATGTTTACAGTTTCAATTATCTTTTTGGTTTATGGTTCAGGAGTTTTTTTGGCTCACTAAATATCTGTTTATGTATTATTTTATGGTTTCCCGCTGAACAGCAGTATGAAAAAAATGTTCACCAGACATATAAATTACCAGAGTAAGGTATTAGAAAAGGCACTGAAACACCAATATACAGAACTCTTCCTAAACATCTAAAAGTTCTGTATTTTTCAGAATTTGAAGTCTTACCAAGAACACTTATACCAAGTCCCTTGTAGTCCACCAGTTCTTTCTGTGCTTCTAATAATACCTAACAAAAGAAAAAAATCCACAAATTAATTAAGGACATTTCCCACTACCTGGTGTCACTGATGCATCATGTACATGCTGGCTGCTGCACACTGTAATAACATGACACTTGTCAAGTGGTATGAAGTCATGAAGTACAGTCATCAGAACAACTTCAGTGTATCCAGCAACTGAAGGAACTTTCACAAATAGCATGATGAAAGCATTTACTGGTTGTAGACCCATGTTTTAAATTATTACTTTAACAGTTATGTTTCCAGAATTCAGAATGATTTCTAGGAGCTGGATGGAACTCCTAAGCTCTTACAAAGAAGCCAATATTTACAACCACAGTATTTTCAGCCAAGCATCTTAATTCCTTATCCCCACCCCTCCATCCTCTGTTCTTGTACTCAACTTCTGCAAAAAGGGCAATCAATGTGTTAAGGAACAGAACTCAAAAAAATCAGCTTGATGAATCTTATACATTAAGCTGATCCAATAGGACAAGGCCTGGTTTCACAGAACAAAGTCCCATATTTTTTGAAGACAAGCCTTCTTTATGTTCTTGAAAGTTCATAAATTAAGCAAAATTCAGATATCCAGGAAACACAGCTCATTCCTAGGAACCCTAGCCAGGTAATCTGCTACTTCAGCCTTCTATTTTTCTTTCTTCTCCCATAACTCTCGTATCAACAAAGTGTTGACAGATCCTAACTATCGCAATCTGCAGCTTTCAATATCAGCAAATTCATGTACCAGAGTCAGAATATTCTTCATTCCTACTAAAGGAAGCAAAAGGAGACAGATAGAAAAAATCCACCAAAAGAAAACCACGTGCCCTGGTTCTGTCTAGAAACCACATGCTCTGGACAGTTTGCAGGATCAAGGAGACTGCCTTGTTTACAGGTTATTTATCATGGCCTATGAACTGTAAGAACTGGCCACTGAGAGGTTAACCAGAAAAAAAAAAAATCGCTGCTTTTAAAGCTAGAGATTGTGAAGCTTTAACCACTGTCGCTTACGTATGAAGTTCATCATGTCAAAGGAGGGCAAAAAAGTTGAAGGTAAAACAGACTGTTAGAATGTGTTTCTTAAACGGCTTAAATCCAGTTCTGTTAGGAACATTATTTATAAGACATATGCAGATTGTTAGATAAGAGACATCTGATATGCCTTATCACAGCAATGAAGAGCTCTGTCCACCTTGTTTCTGAGAACCCAAGTGTTCCATAAGCAGCACCAGCCCTCAGCCAAAGTACGGAGAAAGGAGACGACATGGCAGCCCATTTAAGAGAACCACATTTGCAGAGGGCAAAACAGGGTAACGATATGAAGTTCAGCTATGCACTCTTCAAACCCCACATCCAGTTCTCAGCTATTGGGGAATCAGGTACTGCAGCAGTTCCAGTAAGGTCCCCCTTTGGAACCAGGGATTCAAGACAGAACATAGTATGTGAAGGATGTTTCCATAAGACGAGAAAGTGGAGGGAAAAAAAATCTACTATGCAGCAAATTTGTTTCCCTAATTTAAAATGTTAAACAAATAACACAAGAGAAGAAAACAACGAAGGCAACTAACGCAAGAACAAAACACACATTACAACTCATATATAACTAGTTTAAGTTCTATAAAACTCTCCTAAGTTCAGTCAAACACATGCAGTTTGGTAAAAGCTGCCCCCTCTGCATAAGTAACTGGATTATCTATGGCCGCTGATGCAACTTTCCAGAGGGTTGAGTCTTCATCACCTTCACTACCGTTTTTAAGACTTCTCGGGGAATTGCCATGTTACTCGGCACGGTCACGCTTGTGTACTTCATGACTTAATTTGCATCCCAAAAGTAATACAGCCCCTGATGAACGACCACACGATCACTCAGAAAAAACTCTGGGAAAGCAGCCACAAAAACACATCGGGATGGATTCCTAAACAAAACCACAAGCCTACTGAGGCACTTAACCGGAGGGGAGAACTGAGGTTTCGCTGCTTCTTGGCCAGGCCTCTCCGTGACTGGAGTTTTCAGCTCCCGTCGGCGCCCACGGACGCCTCAGGGAGCGAGTGGGAAGACAGAACGCACCCGACCCTGCCTCATGGACTCAGCACAGCCGAGGACTCCTTCAGCCAAGCCGCCCGCCCCGCCCAAAGCGGCTCCCCCCGCTCCGGCACCAACCGCACCAGAAAATGACCCCGACCCCTACTCACAGAGCGCGGCAGCTTCGCCGGCCCAGCCCCAAAGTTTGCCACCTGCCGTCCGCACTCCATGATCCAGCAGTCGTTTCTGTCCACTCCGCCAGCTGCTTGCTTCCACCGTATAAACACCCCGCCGCATGCCCGCCCATTGGCTCCTGCCACACACGCCTAGGGGGCGTGGCTTGCGGGCCGCCTGGCTCCGCCCATCGACACCACCCCCTCGGGGCGCGCTCAGGCCTCCTATTGGCAGGCAGCGCGGGCATGAGGAGGCAGCGTGATCAGGCGGGCGGCGGGGAGGGTGTGGCGCGGAGCGAGCGAGTTGCCGCGAGCCCGGCAGCCGTGCCCCCGCAGCCGCCTCCTGCACAGCGGATCCGCCCCGCGGCAGCGGCACCGCGGGCAGCGGCACTGGCACCGGCAGGGTGGGTTCCGCCCCGCACTGAGCCGCAGCTGGTGGTTCTGGGAAAGGACTCGAAGGGATGAAAGGAATTTGGGAGTGTCTGGACAAGAGGGCGCGAAGGGATAGGGAAGGGAAGGGAAGGGAAGGGAAGGGNCTACCAGTTTCTGTAGTGTGTATGGAACTGCAGCTGCAACATCCAGAAATCAAAGTGAAAGACCAGGGAAGGGAAGGGAAGGGAAGGGAAGGGAAGGGAAGGGAAGGGAAGGAAGAGAGAAGAAGAGAGAAAGGAAAGAGAGAGAGGAAGTAATACTGACTGCTTGAATTTCTTCATGTTCCATCAAGCCAGGTGAACTAAGAAGAATTAAAATAATTTATCAATTACAGGGAGATGAGATGTTTAGTTACTAGAATTTCATCTTAAGCAAGTTATTTTGTTTAAAGGATTGTAAGTTTAGTCATTGGCTTTATAACAAAGATAGTCTTTGTTTCGACAATGGCAGTAGCTTAAGAGAAAGGCACCAAAATAGGTTTCAGACACGAGAATTCTGCTCAGTTCTAAAGAGATAATAGCAAACTTCATGAATATTACAGGCTGGATACATTCTCTTCAAAACAACAAGACTGAACTTCATAAAGTATGCCTCAGACCACAACACCCGGAAAAACTACAATACTAATGGACCTTAAAAGATCATGTAGTTCCAACCCCCTTGCCATGGGAGGGACACCTCCCACTAGACCAGGTTGCTTGATGCTGAATGCCTCACCCATCCTTTAACACTTCCATGGAGGAGGCATCCACAACCTCTCCGGGCAACCTGTTCCAGTGTCTCCCCCCCTCACAGTAAAGAATTTCCGTCTTATATCCAGCCTAATGACTCTCTTCCAATTTGCATCCATGACTCCTAGTCCTGCCATCCTGTACCCTATTAAAAAGTCCTGCCCCAGCCTTTCTGTAGGCTCCCTTCAGGTATTGATAACCTACTATGAGGTCCCCCCCGAGCCTTCTCTTCTCCAGGCTCAACAACCCCAACTCCTTCAGTCTGTCCTCATAAGGGTGTTGCTCTAGCCCTCTGATCATTTTTGTGGCCCTCCTCTGGATCCGCTCCAACAGCTCAATGTCCTTCTTATATTGAGGGCTCCAGAACTGGACACAGTAGTACAGCTGAGGTGTCACAAGAACTGAGTGGAGGGGCAATATCACCTCCCTTGACCTGCTGGCCACGCTTCTCTTGATGCAGCTCAGGATTTGGCTGGCTTTCTGGACTGCAAGTGTACACAGCCAGTTCATATTGAGTTTCTTGTCCACTGACATCCCTAAATCCTTCTCTGCAGAGCTGCATTCAAGCCACTCTCCACCCAGCCTGTATCTGTGCTTGGAGTTACCCTGTCTCAGGTGCAGAACCTTGTATCAGGCCTTACTGAACTTCATGAAGTTTGCATGGTCCCACCTCTCAAGCCTGTCAAGGACACTCTGGATGGCATCTCACAGCTTAGTGTTGTCTACAAACTTGCTGAGGGTGCACTGAATCCCACTGTCCGTGTCACTGACAAAAATGTTAAATAGCACTAGCACTGGTTCCAATACTGATTTCTGAGGAACACCACTCATCACTGGTTTCCATTAGGACAATGGGCCATTAACTGCAACTCTTTGAGTGTGACCAGCCAGCCAGCTCCTAATCCAGTGAGTGGTCCATCTATCATATACATACTTCTCTGGTAGAAACCACAATTGAAATACTCAGTAGCAACACATATGTGACTGCAATGCAATTATTCTTCATAAAGTCTCAAACAGAAACAGGCTTAACAAAAATTAGAGGGTTTTCCCAATAATAAATGCAGATTCCATGTGTCTGCCTGCAGAGGTAGCTTCAAACTGTTGGGAAGCCATACGTGGTTTGGGTTGAAAGGGAATTCACCTCCCACTAGACCAGGCTGCTTAAAGCCCATCTGCCTTTTCCTCATAGAATCATAGTTTATGTTGGAAGGGACTTTTCAGATCATTGAGGCCAGCAATCAACCTAACAAGTCCACCACCAAAACATTCCACTAAGCTCCATGTCTACTCATCTTTTAAATATCTCTAGGGACAGTCACTCCAGCATTTCCCTGAGCAGCCTGTTCTAGCCCTTTTAAAGCCCTTTCGGGAAGAAATTTTTCCCAGTGTCCGATCTAAAGCTCCTCTGGTGCAACTTCAGGACATTTCCTCAAGTTCTATCACTTGTTGTTTCCCTTCAGCTGTACAATTTCTCTCTAATGCATCTGCTGCCTTAGACACCTCCAGCCTGGCTCTGCTCATTAGACATGCGACTCTCTCCTGGGCATGATGGAGAAAGGAACCCATGAATCTTTCCCCACCCTTGGTAGTAACATTTTGCAGAGGATAAGTACAACAGCTAACCCTGCTCAGCTGTTGGTGGGCTGCATGGTGTGTGTGTGGGAACTGAGGGAGAGCAGTGGCTGGGGGAGTTTCCCAGGGTGAGTGGTGGAAGCAGTCAGATACAGTTTTTATTCATGCCAGAAAGCCTAGCCATTACTATGGGAAGGTCTTCCACTTGAATCCTTCCAGAGAAGTCCCTTCCTGACCCAAAAATAGCAGTTCCCACGAGTTCAGAAGGCAACAGCATGAAAAACCTTGCCAGAGCTTTAGAGAATCCATTTCACATTGTGTATTGATAGAGAGTAATAAAATAGACAAGGATGTATAAGCCAAAAAGATTCCTGAACACAGGAATTTGGAGGCAGTGAAAAGGAATACTCAAGGACAGATCACAGTTTTGTTCCTACAGAACTGAGATTTCTCCTGTTTTAATATAGTACTACTAGGAGTTAAGTAATTTTTATTACATCAACCTCATAAATTCATTGTATAAATAGTCACCCAATGTAATGTACACAACTTCAAGAACAGGAATGCTTCTGGAGAGAACCTGACTCCTCAAGAGCCCCAAATCCTGGCAGATGAATGTGGGTTTTTGTAATTTACACAAAGCAGAGGGAGGTGTATTTCCTATCATGCATAAATGGAAAAACAAAACAAAACTTCTAAAAAATTGGAGAAACAGTGATATTGATGATATTGAAATAAATCTCAAGAGTTTTCAGTGAACTTTTACTGGGTTCATCAACTACTGCTGGAAAAGATTCAGTACATCCAAGTTCTCTGTCTGATACAATAATTGACAAACTGACATCACTAGAAGATAAATAACATTTGGTTGTTGCTTCAGGAGGCAGCTGCAATGTCTGTTCCAGCTAACTGGAGATACTGGGAAGTTTTGGTGCTATATAAAGCAAGATGGAGGTAGTTCATACACAGGTTTAAGATAATTTTGCTTTTCAGAGATCTCACTCCAAACGCTGCAGTTAGGAAGTGTGAGAAGTAATTCATGGAAAGCTCAGATGAAGATTAAAAAATGCCTGAGTTTTATAAGTAAACAGTAACAGGTTCTCTAGCAAATAGCTAGTCTATTGATTTCAGGCTTTATGTCAAACAAGAACACAGACAAATACGTAAAATATTAACTAAGAGCAAGAGTTCGGAAACAGGGTTGAAACCAGGGTTAATTGGTTTCTCACTGATTTTAAATGAACATATATATACTCATCCTTTTAAAAAAATTATTAAAATACTTTATTGTTAAATTACATAGAAAATATTCAGAAATGCATTTTTAAGTTAGTGAAAAACTTGAAATGCCTGAAATAGTCATGATAGCCTTAAAAAATAGTTCTAACCTTGGTAATTTACACCCATCACATCTCTATTGACTCCACATCTAGCATTCAGTTGTGTACTGTACATCCTCACAGTAAGAGTGCTATCAATAGAATCAGTGACAAGATGGAGAATCATTCATGTTTCTCATTTAAAAAAAAAGGGGGGGAGGGAAATCGTTAAATATTAATTCCACTAAAAAGCTATGTCTGACTAAGCACATTTTTAGGAATGAGTAACAGATTTGTACTTACTAACCCCACAAATCAACTGTTGTAAGTTTATAATTTTATCCACCATTTCACAGTGATTAACCTTAGAGTTTAAGTTTTAAAAAGGGAAATTTTTTAAAAGGTAGCATTTTAATTCTGAAGAAACTGATTGTATGCAATTGTTCAATCAAACCAAAATCACAACTAAATAATCATGACTGAAGCAATATACCTCTAATGTTTGGGAAAATATCTTTAAAATTGCATAATTAATCTATTACCTGACATTATTTTGAAGTGGCAAAGGCTGTATAAATAATGTACTTTCATTGTGCAATTATTTGTGCAATATTGCAAACGCTAAGGTAATTTCACGCTGTTTGCTCAGTAGAAAATTTCCATTTGAGAATTTTCATAATTGGCAAATGGACTCAGGAATTTCTACAGATCTTCCATAACTCTCATAACAGGTGACAGAGTAAGATTAAAGTTGCATGTTATTCCAAGGACTCTTGAGTTCAGCCCAATCATCCTGGCTAACTCCTGTATGTGAAAACTACGACATTGTTGCATCATCCTCTGTCCCTTTCATTTTACAAACTGAATACACATGGCCACAAAAAATAGTCCATATCCAGCAGATTAAGGTATTTAAAAATCCCAGCTAACATTGTAAGTAGTGAAATGAAGGCAAAATACTTAAGTTTTATTTGGTTTTCTAAAAGACAGTTTTTTATGACCACTGCACAGCATGATTAGTTTACAACATTTGAACTTCTCACAAAGATAAGCACTGTGTATCAGATTCTACCACCTAGTCTCCCAGTAACCGCTATTGCAAATTCAGGAATTTCTTTTAAATGAGGACTGACGTAAGCATGTACATGTGAATAAAGGTCTAGAAAAAAGTTCACAAAATAAAATTGAATAGTTCATTCAAAAGCAAAATTCACTCTCATTGCTGACCAAATGATGCAGGCTTAAACACTTAACACAGTTTAGGCTGTTTCACTCTTCAAAGTGCAAATTTAATGCTGCTTAAAACTATTAGTCCCAAAATTTGCTTAAACATTTAACATCTTCCTCATCTGTACAACCCTTCCAAGCAAGTTTAATTTTGCAGAAATCCCATTTATATACAAAAGAGTAGATGGTGAAGGGAACTAATAATTATGTACTAGGCTTCTGACATTGCCTTCTCATGGAACTCAAGCAAGTGCAGAAGTATAAATAAAGGCACTGCTTAATTTTTCAGAGCCATACTGAAGTGCATCTTATTACTGTTCCTCATGTGAAACAATATGATTTTCTGTGCTAGATGAGGCAAGTAAAAATCCATGTTACTCTACACCATAGTTCAAAAGCTGCAAAAAACCACAGGAATGAGAAACTGGGGGACAGAGTCCAGTGATTTAAAACCAATTATATTCTTGTAGTTTTATGTTCTCCTATTTCTCTAGGTACTGAGAGCAATCTAATTGAGTTAGATAGACATCCCCTAGAGGTTCATCCTAATGTGTATTATTCTATGATCTGTAGCCATAGCAATAAATAATGGCTGTATTTAAACACTTCTTTTAGAGATGTTTCTGGGGTCATTTTTGAATCTTAAACTTCCACTAACTTTGAGAGTATCACACACACACATTGTTAAGCATGAACTGATGTTTGCCCTCTACTTCCACTCCAGTACACTGTGAATAAACACTGAAAAAAATCTTTATTCAAATTGATTTTATTAGTTCAAAACAGTTTACATTCTATAATGGGATCCAGGGCACACAAAAATCTGTATGCCAAGAATCCATTTTATGTAGTACAAAGTGAAGGGAGCCATTCTACCAGTGCATTCAATCATTCTACAAGCAATGCAAGCACAAAACAGGAATACTAAACAGCATGCAATCTTTTAAAAGATTACAAAGTCTACATTACTTTACCAAAAAAAATCACAAACTATTCCAAGCCATCAAAAATCTATTTTTAATATTGCAAGTGTAAAGAACAGTCCAAAGATTTTAGAACCACTCCAAATGCTGCTAACACTTCAGATTAATCTTCTTGTATTTCAAAGACAGATCCTACAGTATCAGTTCCAGATACTACTGCGTGTAGTCTACCTTGGTCTCCTCTTGCTCCATCATTTGGAAAAGCTAGAGTTGTATTTCTTTGAAGAAAAAAACTTATTTTTTTCACCAGAAGTACCACTGGATATTCTGCTACCACTAGCTTTGGTATGTGCACTAGAATCAGAAGATGAATGCAGACTAGTAAACAAATGTCGTGCTAACTGATGTCCTTTTGCTTGTTCATTTTGTTTGACTTGTCTCTCAGAGAATGCTGAAATACTATTTTGAGGCTTATCCTCTTTACTTTGGCCAATTGTTTGAGCTTCATCTTCCTTCTGTGAGCCTAGCCAGTACTGCTGCCCAGCAGTCTGAATTTCTTGTATTTCTTTGAGAGCAGAGGAGGCATTACTCTCAACCACCTGGGACTGAAACATGCCAGGAAGAGATACCTGAAAGTCCCCGGTTCCATTCTGAAATAAAAGATTCTAGTGAAGATATGGATACCACTAGAGAAAGAAAATGCAATGTTGCAACTGCCATGTACTGAAATCTGCATAGCAATATAAAGCATTTACATAATATAGGAAAAATATTCAGAGATAATATCAATCACACCACCTTTACCACCTTTTAAAGCAAGCAAGTTTCAGCAGACTGCTAGAGTGATAATGACACAGAGCAGGCATGTCAGATTTTCACATGTAGTCTGATTTTTACACTGCAGGAATGTGTCGCTCATACTGAAGCTGCCAAAGCCTGATAATGTCTACCATGCTGAAATACCAGCAATTCATCACAACCCCATGGTCCCAGTAGTCTATCCCACAATACCTCACTACCACAAGAATCCAAATTAACCAATACTGGGGGATAAGCCCGAGAGCAGTGTAGCTGTTGGTTGAAGCTTTCAGTAAACATCATTTGCCATGTACACTTTCAAAGCTCAGGTTTCTAAATGTAGCTGAATTAGAAAAATAGTGCAGAAGAGCCTGCCATCTGAAAACACTGTGGTGACAAGTGAAACTATATGAAATGTCATGGTCTATAATGAGAATTACTCCATTACTTCAACCAATTTTATCAGACTCAAACCGCAAAATTGGAAACTAAAAAACCTGACAGTTTTTACAATTGTGTTTTAGAATCTCACGGTTTTTTAGGGCTATCTGGAACACTTACGTGGAAGACACTATGTATAAGAAACACAAAATCATTTTCTGCATGACACTTATCCAAGTTGGACAAGGTTGTAGGCTGCTAGTATCTTAATTTTTAATTGCCTTAAAAACTTAAACTTTCTTACATTTTCTGTTTAAAGGAAACTTCAGTCTCCCTTGCAAAATCCTGGTTTTCTATTTATTTACCTCAGAGTAGAAACTAAAACTTTATGCTGTTAGTAGTTCAATTTGTCTGAAATTTATAGCATGGACTACACAGAAATGTAACAGAACTGGATATATACACTGTATCTACTTAAAAGAAAACTTACACTTTTCAATAGGTATATTGTAGCACTCTACTATCAGACTAAATTTTTTTAAACCACTACACATTCTTATTGGATACATACCACTGCTGGATCTTCGTATCTCAGAATAAGAAACAACACAATAATCACTAGCACTTTCTTTATCATGTTAAAAAAACCTACGGTGTCTGTTCCCAATGGTAATCACATAGAAAACTTAGATTAATCATGGAAAACTTACAAAATATGTAAAATATGTAAAATAAAGCTACAGTTAAAGACCGCAGTAAGAACTTCATTTGGTAATCATTACTTTCAGAGGGGGACAAAAACTGAAAAGCACATTAAGTAATGTCAAGAATGCCACCAGCATTCCATCTTAAAGACTTACTTTGCTTTTCTTGTTATGTTCTTGTCTTGCTTCTTCAAAAGATTTCTCCTTCAGCATGTCTGCTGGCTTACTGGCAGTAGAATTCATTTGTGGATGCCCCAAAAGCCCAAAATCTGATTGTTCTATCCCAGCTAATGTGGCCAGTTGTCCAAGCCTGTAAAATAGAGTTCAATATAAAATAATACAAAAAGAAAGATCAAAACACTTTAATCCAGAAGAAGCAAGATCTGTTTGAAGTTTTGAAGATAATTTTTCCATTATTTTCTGTGAAGCAATGAAGATGAGTAGTAAAAGGTATTTCCCTATCTTTGAACAAAATAGCCTGATGATTCAAAAAAGTCAGTCTTCCCTCAGTGTTATGAGCCAATAAAATAAAGTTCTCCCAGTTAACATTAATTTCAGAGCTTCAGATACTTCACTGGGAGGATAATTTTCTAAAGAGATCTCAGCAGAAACAGTAAGACTTAAGCAGAGTAACAACCTACCCAGCATCTTTAAGGAGGTCTAAAAATGCATGAAACTTTTGGAAAGTGTTCTCAATGCTGCCTAGAACACCTTCATCTTCCAAAATCATGTTGGTTACTGACTGTACATGAAGAGCATCAGATAGAGAGATATTTAGATTCCTTAATCTTGCATTTTCCATTTCCAGCTATGGAGAGGGGGAGGGGAAAAAAAAAAAAGGAATTATTCAAGGCAGTTACATTGAGCTTGGTGCAGGTTTGATTACCTATAGCTGCAATTTTATGCTACCACAGCAAAATTACTGCAGACTCTCAAAACTGATGGCTCAGCACTATCTTCAGTATGTACAGAATGTACAGAGCAAGTGTAGCTTTTGTATCATGCTATTATGTGTGTATTACATGACACATTAACACCAAATAATTTAATTTATGAGTAAAAAACCTTAATGAAGGTCAGTGCTATCCTTATAATCAACTGACTGTTTCAAAGTATGCATTCTATGTACACTAGTATGCATTCTGGTGGATCTGCATTGTAATCCCAAAATTGAAAGTTTAAAATGATCCAGTTTTTCTTCATATTGAACATTAAACAAATCTATAATAAACTGAAAGTTCAATGATAAGAGTATGTTTTGTGTTTGAAAGACACATTCCTTTACACCATCTTAGATTCATCACTAATACAAGGAATTCTGATTATTGATGTAAAAGGATCTTTTCAGGTCAATAACAATGGACGGATGGCAAGTGGACCTCTCAATTTATGTGACAAGCTGCTAGTTTGGTTCCATTGTAATGCAAAATTATACATCGAAACAATTGATGACTATGGCTAGCATACTGCTCAAAAAACATCTGCCATTTTATTGCTCAGAGGGGAAAAAAAAAAATCAACTGTTTAGAATAAACAAAATTTAAAAACACTTAGAAAAAATGTGCTTCAGTGCAAGGGAGACATCAAGGAAATATTTCCCTGGTTCAAATTGCCAAGATTAAGCCACTTTCTCAAGGAAAGAAAACATCAGGATGCTGCAGACCATAAGTAATACACCAAATGAAAGAATGCATTTAAAGAGTAGCTTGACCCAGAGTTCAAGGCTCTGGAATAGCATCATGAGAACAAACACTGATTACTTAACACAAATTTCATCATTGCCCTTTAGGCTAGTAAACATGACTTTGAACTGAAACTCTGGAAGCTACCACATTAGAGGTCATTGATAATTATTCCTAATTAAGAATATTTGATTGGTGCCTCCCTTGAAAGTAAAGATGATTAATAGTTAAGTATCATTACCTCCATTATTCTTTCCTCAGCCTTTACTCTGGCTCTTTGCTCTTCCTTTAATTTTTCCATGCATTCTTCCAACTCCAACTATCACAACACAGATAAACCATTGTGAAATTTATCTCCAAGTGTCAGATGGATCCACAACATTATAAAAAAATTCAATGTGTTCAATTAACAACTATCTCAGAGCACTGCAAGCAATAATGTATCTTCTAGAGAAATACATGATAGAGGCCTACCAGTACAGAATTATAAGATGCAAAAAATTAACACAGTAAAGTGATGCACTTCAGATTTGCAATATAGCAATAGATAATACAAGATTCTTGGGCCTATGACATTACCATATATTCTCCTATACTTCCTCTTTTTCACATGGTCACACCTCATTTTTAACTAGAAACATCTACTAAATCAAAAGTCAAATTAGGCTCTAAAACAATCCTTAGTATTCATAGATTTTCAGAACCTATTCTTTATTCAGAATTTTATTCTTTATAACTGCAATGAAAAAAAAACCGTAAGAACTGTATTCTTTCTGATTGTTTCCCCTTAGTTCTTCAGCAGAAAAAATAAGTTTTTCATAATCCAAAGCTGACTTAGTTAAGCATTTTAGTGCTGGATCAACAAAAACTAGAGATCTGAAGATAGAACCCTCACAGTGATAGGCACTCATAGTGAAAAAGTCCACACCAGTGATCTCTAGCTTGGACTAGCATCAGTTAGTTTGAATACACACAACTCTTAAAAGTCTGAGACTACAAAAAAAACTACATTGCAAAGACAGGAAGAGATTTAACAGTATCTCACTGCCATGATGTACAAAATCACCTCCAGGCACAGGTTTGTCGAACACAGGAAATCTCTAAGGAGAACCCCTCACAAATACCACAATCTCACTGTAATTTACCTGTGGAAATAGTAGCGGATAGAAATTGTTTCCATATACAGAAGCACAGCACAGAAAGTAGCAACCAGAACATCTTGCATTCATAACTTAAAATGAAAGCTGAAATCCAGTAACCTGACTTTGAAGATCAGTCAAGGTACTGCAAACTTGAAGAAACTACACAGTTCTATTTAGTATGCGCATGCACATATACAGAAATAGATAAATATTAAAGTTTCTAGGGTGTTTTTAGTCAAGCCATTCTATTTCAGAAACGTTAGCTATATAGTATTTTCACTGTGCAGAGATTTTACACAATTCTGAAGGTGACAGCACTGATGACAGAATGACAGAATATCATCTGCTTCTTCAAACTGTTGGCTTGTATTCTCAAAGGGTAAAAGCTTAGAAGAGAGTTACATTTGGAGGTTTTGTAGTTTTGTTTAAACTTAATTTGTAACTTTGCAGATATATATGTGATATTTGATGGTTATGGGCTGACTTCACAAAAAAAACTGACAAAACACTGCAGACATATTTCCTCATAAGCAGTATCAGAAGCCTACTTTCACAGGAACATGCCTTGCACCTGTGCAAACATCTGTCACTATTATAAGTAACACACACTTTATTATTTGATTTGTTTCTGATAAATTCACTAGTTCACATGCCCCTTGTCTTCATGAAGGAAAAAAATTTAAGTATAGATCAAATCTATAACACTGAACATTGTAGTAGTGTAGACCAGAAAGACAGCACTGACAGCCTTTAATATGAAGCTGAATAGCAAACACAACTATAGGTCTCAGAATTAGTTTGCCATATGACTCCTTAGCACTAGACAGAGGTACAAAACTGAATTTTAAAAACTAATTTTTTAAAAAAATTCAGTGATTCATTAGACATGTTTTTCTATTTGATTATATTATAGGGGTTTTTTAATGTTATAGCGCAATCTACTTCTACACGATTCACATAATATTCACATGTAGAAAGAGCCACGCTTCTAACTGTATATAAGGTGAAGTTCACCATTTATATCCTTAGTTAAAATTTCAAAATCTGTGAGTTTCCTCAAGTACATTCTTAATCAGAAATTCTGTAGAAAGAAACAATATTTGTAACTTGAGTTTTCATATAAGCAGAAATTTAAGCTTTGCATTGCCCAAAGGATTTTTTTTTAAACAAAAACACAAATAATATTGTTTCACTAAGCAGTACACTTAAGGTCTCTTTTTGAGCAGGATGCAAAGGAGTTCTTGAGGACTTCTTGCCAAAGTGAAAAGTCTGATCATCTAGTCACAACAACAGCTGTTTGGGGAGAACTTTTTTGGCACAGTAGCAATTTAAGGATTTGCTTCCTGCAGTTATATCATTATTCTAGTACAGCTGGTTGTCCCACTTTACTGAAACACTGTGCCAATCCCTGCTACAGCCAAATACCCTATATTAGTTTTAGCTCAGTTCAGTTGATCAAGTCAGATCCACACTCAAGCAGCTGTGCAGGAAGAGCTCTTTTAATGACAGTACCTAAGCCAAATCAACACCAATTAAGAATTCTCCCATCTCACATTACCAGACAAGAGACTTCTGCCGCTTACTGTGTTAGTTTTGAAACACACCCAATCACATAAGCCAATGTGATGGCTAAATGATGGCTAAAAAACTTACATGGAAAAATATCACATAATCAAACTGGTTGAAGCTGAAAACAAACTCAGGAAACCAACCTTCTGCTTAAGCAAGTCTGCCTACAACAAGATGCCCAGGACTAGGTATTATTTTAACACCTCTTAAGGATAGAGACTCAGTAGCATCCCTAGGAAACCTGTGCCAGTGCAGACCCTCTCACAGCGACTGGGAAAATCCCAGTGTTCAGGAGGAACCTCCTTTGTTTCACTTTGTGCTTACTTCCTCTCACCCTGTCACTTGGCTCTATTCTCTTTACAGCCTCCTCTCAGGTACTTATACACATTAATATGATCCTCCCTAAACCTTTCTGCTGAAGGCTGTATAGTCCCAGCTCTGTCAGCCTTTTCTCATAGGAGAGATGCTCCAGTGCCTCAACTATCCTTGTACATCTTCATTGGACTCTCTCCTCACATGCATCTGGTGTACTGGGGAGACCAGACCTAGACCCAGCACTCCAGGTGCTGCCTCCCTAGCAATGAATACAGGGAAAGGATTTATCAGTTCCCTTTGACCTGCAGTCAACAGTGTTCTTAATGCAGCCTAGGATGCCATTTGCCCTTTTTGGCACATCAACACTTGTGCAGCTTGGTGTTCACCATAATCCCATCTGCTTTCCAGCTGTTCTGTCCTCAGCACATACTAGTGCATGAGGTTGTTCTATCCCAGGTGAAGGACTTCTTGAACAACGTGAGTGTGGTCCACATTAGTAAGTTGAATCAACATGCTTTTTGATCAGATAAATATGAAAAAGACAAGAAGGAGAAACACTGAGGCAAAACCACAAAAGCAGAAAGGGACAAACGGGAAATAGACCTCACAATTCAACAGTGACAAGCTGTTAGTTCACTTCTGCCATTATGTGAAACCGGATTTGCATCACTGGAACGGGAAAAATAGGTGAGGCACAGAGACTGCTTGACTAGTGCAGTCAGATATACAATCACGGCCCTAATGAAGTATTCAGGCTTTCAAATTCATAGAATCAGGAAAACCTGGACTTTGACCAGCAGGAAACTTAGAAACACTTCTGGGGTACATTCCTAAAATTTGTAGTTTTACCTCCTAGGAAGCTTAAATTAATCACACATTATCCTTTCTTCACAGTTGCTCTATATGTAATACTACAGGTAATATTGAAACACTGACAGCAGGCAGTTATTTATACAGCATTTATACAGTTCTTTTGCCTTCCATAGTAGCTTTAAGCCACTATAACTCTCCCATGAGATACAGACCTGCAAGAAGTTAAATTTCAACTTAATTTTGCCTGTATCAACAGTTGTATTCTCTTAATATTTATATACATGAACAGTTCAATCATCTAGTATGATGCTCTATATTAGCCACCACCAAAACCAGCCTGATTACAGGTCTCATTCTAAGCATTACTCATACAGAGGCAGTGCAGATTCTCCACACAGAATTCAGATCCTAACACTTCATAACTGTGCTAGATTACTTCAGCAGCATTACTGAACAAGTGGAACACACAGACACATTGTTTTCCCTCCCTTTTATGAAAACCCTGTCAAGACATCTGCAGCAATAGTCAATCTTGTTACTGCTTGTTTTTCAGAACTGTCAAAGAAGGGAATAATGAAAAGCAAATAAAAAGTTTGTTCTCTAACTCAATTATAAAATAGAGCTTTAACACACTTCCAGTTATTTCATTTCTCCACACCGCAATCATTACAATATTTCATCTCTTGAAAATTGCATCAAATTACATTTGTAAAGAAAATACTAGGAAGGAAATGCTACAAGAAATAACATCAAACGGAAGATGTGTACTACAAATCAACACCAGACAGAGAAATTACCCATACAACAGCTATGTGTATTAAGTAAAGCTCTTTAGTATCATTGCCCTGATTTAACACTACGCCTATAATGACACACCGTCAATAGAATTATTCAGATTACAAATCCAGTGCATATTTGACATACATCTTCTAAAACAGAAACCTGAGTCGCATAATGAAAGACAAAGTTATTTAGAAATTGTGCTCCAGGACTGGCTATGTATGAGTTTAAATGTGATTTTCTTTGCAAAACATGGTTTAATTGATGTAATTTGCCTTCATGGAGTTCAAGACACAGAACACGCTTCTTACCTGCAATTGCTGATACTTTGTTACATTAATCTTATCTATCGATTCTGCTAAATCAGGATGATGGATAACTTCATCTGAATCTTCCGTGTCTTCAGTTTCAGATGTAGAAGCACTTTCCACTGTCACTTTCACGGGAATACCTGTCTATTCATCAGAACACAAAAACACATCTACATTTCAGTACACTATGCAGTAAAAATCTAAGAAAACTGCTTAATTTACATGCAATCATGTCCCAGGCTCTCTTACAATGTATACACTTTGTCCAGCTACACAATTTTTAAATGAATTTGCATTTTAAAATACTGTTTTTAAAAATATGTCTATATTTGGCACACATGGCAAGGATTTGGTGGCAACAAGAGTTGTAAGGCTGCTTCCAGCTGCCTCTGATGAACCCACAATAGGGCAGGGCTGAGCCCCTCACATGAGATGGAAAGCCTACTTAGGAAAGAGTAAAAAATGCCAGGCAGAATAGGGAAGCAAGAAAGTAAGAAAGAGAAGAGGGAATCCCAGGCTTGGAGTAGGAGGGGGATATCCATGCTGCAGCCCATGAAAAAGCCATGCGAGAGCAGAGGCTGGAGGAATTTTAATCAGTGGACAGCCAGAACTGGTTTCCCCCAAGGGAATGCAGCCCATGGGAAGCCTATGACAGAGCAGGGGATAAGCATGCTGGCTTCAGCAACCATCAGATTCTTCTTCAAGCCAGTTTACATTATTAAGACTTGCTAACACTCTTGAGCTTTTCTCTGGTGAGTGAGTGGAGAAGAGACGGAAACAAGAAGTGAAGGAGAAGAAGGAAGAGTGAACTACTTTTTTTACCCTGTTGGTATGTTTACTACAGCAGTTCAGAGATGGGTGCAAACATAAGTATGGAATCCAAGAGCAGAAAGAGGAAGGGTGAAGCACAATGTTTCAGATAAATATGTTGATAATTCTCACTACTGCGTGTGAAGGGATTGCATCCATACTCCAACCTAGTTTGTGCATAAGGCTAAGAAACCAAAAAGTTAGTGATGTCAAAATGAGACTAAACTAAGTACCTAAGAAGTCTCAACCAAATGCTGACATAAACTATTATTTTCCACTTCTGAGATAAACTTTAAAAGTATGCTCCAGTCTTAATATTTAGATAGTAGGACTGTTGAGAACACTTTCATCTTCTCAGACATCTACTAAATAAACACTTGTATGAGAGAGAGAGTACCTGAATTTTCACAGGTAATTCTTCAGTTTTATCCACCATCTCCCCTCTGAAATCAGAAAAACACACTTTTGAGAAAAGTTTATTTCAGCTCCCATGAGCAACAATTTTTTTTTCTTCAGTTTTACATTACAGGGTTTTCATGGTCACAATAATTATTCCAGCATTGGGGGGAGATACAGAAGAAAGAAGAGATGGAAAAAAACCCCTCAGACTTGAGATATTTACTCTAGAACTGCACATATTTGGCCTTGAGCAGATACCAAATGAGTGATAATACCAGCTTAGACAACTAACTTGCATCTTTAGCTACAGTCTTAAAAATCATTACTAAAAAGAGAACAAGCAAACAAGGTGGGTTTGGTTGTGGGTTTGGGGGTTTTTTTGATACATCTGAATATTCTTTCAGCCTTTAAATTATATCTCTTTGTGTATTTAAAAAACTTACTGGAACTGAATTTATGTTACATTCTCAAGATTCATACAAACAGAAAAAAAACCATGATGCAATATGAAACTCTAAGAGTAACTTTCAAATACTTACTTTAAAAAATTAACACTGCTGTCTACTACATGCATCACACATCTTATGTTTTGGTATTTTCCCTCATACTGTGAAAAATCTCACCTGCATCTCTTTGCACGTTCTGCAGTCCTCCAAGGAAGGAAGCCTTTTGAGCCAGGTGGTAGTGGTTTTGGTGAGTAACTATGTTTCACAGATGTATTTTTCTTCCCAGGACTTACAGACTTTTTAGGTGGCAATCCTGTATAGAACAGCAATTACAGAAGATAATTCATTATACATAGTAATTTATGTATAAATTCTCAATTTACTGTTCACAAGTAAAAAATAAAATAAACAAAATAAACCAGAACAAAGAAATAATTTCCTAATTTTAGTCTAATTTTGCTAAACTGTTCAAAAATAGTTTTGCTTCTCAAAAAAATGGACAGACAGCTTATTTGCTTGCAATTACAAACCAGTAACTTAACTGCTATGTTAGAGTGATGTATGTAAGACATGCTGCTATTCAAAAAAAGAAACAAAGTTTTTTAGCTATTTAGTTCACATTACTAATTTCAGATACCTAACTCCATTGCTGCAAGTGCGATCTTAGTCCATGTAGACAGTAAGTCTATGAACGTGCTTCAAATTGTCCTCTAGTGGCTTTTCTGTGAAGAACATCAGTTTCGAACAGGTAAAATACTTGAAGCTAAAGCCAGTGCTTGTCTCACTATATCTTCACTTAAGAAGAATAATAACAAAATCATATCCACTATTCCAGTTTTTTGCTGTTTAAATCATACACTGGAACTCATTTAAAGTCAAAATAAACAGCTGGTGGGGATGATCAATCTGCCCCAAGTTCTGTGGAATTCAGAAAGAATGAACCCAGAAAACTACTCACTGGCATTTCACGCAGTTAAAATTACTGATAATTCCAGTTACTGTTTATTTATTTATTGAAATTAATTAAACAAATAACTCTTTAATTGCATATTAATGCACAACCATGGTAGTGGGTTTAAAAATTTCACTCCATTCTCAGTAAGTAAACCAGATGGAGTCATCTTCACCTCCTGATCCCATCCCTCTCTTTAAAAGTAAAGCCAAAACTCAAAAAAACTATATTTAAATCAGGATTTCCAATCTGATTTATGCTTACCTCTCTGCTTACAGATAACTAGAGCAAAGAGGAAGGAGAGTGAAATTTTTAGTAACTTAATGAGACATATTTAGTGTATTACAACTATCAGTACTTAACTACAAATATTCAAGATATTTATGTTATTTCAAACATACTATTTGTAATAGGTTTATGTGAAGTGTAAAAAAATAATCATACAACATTTTGTACATTAGTAAAAAAACCAAAAAAGCATGCTTGTTTGTCCTGGCAGAGTCTATAGAAAGGCTATAGAAAGGTCAAAATGTCAGCAGAATTAGACAACTTACTACCACAAAGCCTTCTACAATTAAAGCTTGTGAGAGGATGCACCAAGAGTAAATATTTGCAATGCCACATACTTAAGTCAGTATATGCTACCATTTTTTGAGCCACATACCCAGAAGCACTAAAAATAAGATCAAGTTTCCTGCAGAAACCATTGATAGTAGAAGACACATTATTAGAAATACTGAATTACTGCAGAACACCGACATTTAGACACACTGTGTACCTTACAATTAAAGCTCTTAAACACTGCAAGACTATTTTGTAGACAAAATTTAATATAGTTAGGGAAAATAAAGACAGCATTACCAATACGAATAGTAGCTTTTCCTTTTCGACCACTTCCTAGGACAATAGTTCTTTTCTTTGGTCTACTTTTCAACGCATCCTTGGAAGATGGAGAAGTCAGCCACTTATACTGGAGAATTGTTTTTAAAGAGAGATTGTTTTAGTAACATATTTAAAGAGCTGTTCATTTAAGACTACAGAGATACATGGATATATGAAGAAATGGTAGTTAAAGAAAGTTTATTATTAAACTGTAAAGTTAAGGAAAAACAAAAATTCCACAAAGCCCTAATACCGACACAGATTCCATGTGAGTCCAAGTTCTGCATTCCCAGAAGGCCACTATAATACTCCATCCCTTATTTTCCTCTCCTGTGCAAAACTTCTCCTTTTATAGTAAAAAAACCATGGCATCAACCCTACAAAAAGGAAACTGTCGTTTGCTTCTCATTCTCAGAAGGCTGGCTTGCTTGGAATGACTGGCTCAGTCCAAAACTCTTCAAAGTTAAAGCTTCCCTAACATGATTTCATTATACCAATAAAGTCAGTATTTTAAAACACACAAACTTTTATTTCCATTGCTCATTTAAAACTAAAAAGACAGAAAGAGTAAAAGTGAACTGTAAGCTTCTCAAAGCAAGAGCATCTTAATTTTTTTTTTACAACAGAAAAAAAGCAGCTACACTATATTAAAAACAAAATTCATCTAGACCATTAGCCTGTCTCTTATCAGAGATAGAAGGGCTGCTGTGACTGGTATCCAGTAAGCAAGTGGCTTACAGCAGTACATTACAGGCTATTTATGACAGCCAAGATGTGATCTTTAGTTGTAATGGCTTGTTATTATGAGGACATTCAAAAGCCCACCAAATAAAACTTTGTACAGCAACACAGCAGCAACTTTATATTTTCTGCATAAGGCAAACCATGGAGCTAACATAAGAGGTGCCATGAGATGGTACAGAACGCAACTCCACCACTTCTCAAATATAAACAAATTTGACACTTTGCTGAGTTTTACTCATGAGAATTATGACACTTATGTCTTTTGTACGATAAAAAGCTGAAACTAGAGGCAGATGAAAGTGGAGAGAGTACTAGGGATGATGATCTGTGGGTGAAATACAGTATGAGTTAGGTTACTTGGTGCAGGAGCAAGTGACAGCAGAAGAAATTATGTCTTAGAACTTGTGCTCAAGAAATGTCTTGACAATGGCTAAAAGCATCCCATCTATTCTTCATATTTCTATCCATATGAAAGCTAGACCTCTAGCAACTCTTACAGGTAAAAGAAATTAAAAATCCCTACTAAACTTTAGTAATTTTGAAGCTATATACACACTTTCTCCACTAAAAAAAATGGACCACTGTATCCTTTTAAAACCTCTGAAGGCAGTACACAGATGACAAGAAAAAAAAAAAGTAGACGCTGATTATATTCTCTCTGACAAACTTCAGATATAGGAAACAAACACTGGTTCGTTAAACTTGTAATCTTAGGCTGTAACTGACCCCCATAAGGAGCAAAAAATCTGAAAAATAAGTGAAGTTTTAGTATTAAACTAACACCTATTAAAAACAGGCCAAACCAGAGTGCTAGTTACCTCAAAAAATTAGAGAATGCAATCAGGAGCCCTTAGACAACCCCACATTTCAGCTGTTTTACTTGTATGTTTGGGTTTTTTTTAAATCATACAGCTTTTTTTTTTTTACTGTCAACAGAATGTAAAAACAGTCCCTGTAGCTCTTTCTGCAAAGCTCAATGATCAACTGCTTGTCCTCATTAAGATCTCCACTGAGTTACTAATTTATACTAATTTGCTCCTTCAAAAAAAAACAAAACAAAGCCCCACTAACACCCACACACAACAAAACAAAGGCTCCTACTGCTGACTTTCCATACAGAAACAGATGAAGACACTACCTCAAAGAAACTTAGCTATTTCTCTCTTCATAATATCCAGGCTTCTGTAACTAGCCATATGTAAACCTGTATTAAGGTAGTAAACGTTTCAGTTTCTACAGTATTAACCTCCACATCAAATGTTTGCATTCATCTTGCTAAACAGCTGGATTATCCCCTTCTGTCTACACTGTTCCTATGACAAAGAGCAAATGTTATTTACAACAGCCTACTCCAAGAGCTTGTAATATGAAGGATCTGGGCTGCTTCTATTTGTGGTAGAAACAAAGTTACTAAGCAAACTAGTTATCAGTCCTAAAAAAAACACATGGTTAACAAAGTAGGAAGACTTACTAGCTTCACCATTGCAAATTCCAATACTGCAATGCCAACAATGAGTAATCTCAACAAATGAACTGAGTAATCTTTTAGCACATGGGAGATTCCTCAGACAGTTGCTTCTTTTTCATAGTTCAACTATTTTGAGCATCTCTAGGCAGATGCTATTTTGACACGATTCCTGCAATGTTTTTTGAGTGTTGCCTGGATCTGCCAAGGAAAACGTGTACCCCTTCACAACAAACTCAAATTTCTCAAAAAAGTGTTAGGAGATTGAAGTGGGGAACTGTAGTAATACTCATGAAATTCTACACACAGATTTGTTTACTAGATACTCCCTGAACCACCACAGATCTGACTTTAAGTCTTTTTAAGACCAAAAGATCTGTAAGCTCAAGACAAGAACCGGGATCGTTGCAACCCTGAAAAGTAGGGTAGAGTCAAATGTTGGTGCCTCCTTTGGGAACTGAATTAAATTTTTGTGTTATAAACAAAAGACTCAGTACTTAAACAGTGTATCTAATAATAACAGTCCAGATATTCAGTTTATGCATACTACTGTAAACTCACTATAGATTAATAGATAAAGATGGCAATACTGTGCTTAAATGAAACTCTGGTTTCTTAAATGGCTGCTACGGAAAAAGATAGTCACAAAAAGGCTAACTATGTAAATTACTGATAAAAAACAAGTATCAAAATAAATTAAGTTTTAAATTGTGTTTTCGTTTACTTTTAAAAGTCACTAATATGTTAACAAGACAACTTAGAAAGTCTTCCAGTAGTTCAGCAGCAGTATTTACTTAACATTCTATCGTAGAGCCCAAGTACACATACATTTCTGTTTTAATTTTCATTAAATGGATATCCTGGGTTTATTACATGTGAAATTACATTAGGAATCATACAAAATGCCCCATATATCATTACGTTACTGCTACTGTTTTTAGTTTTTCTCTTCACAGTGCTCTTTTTTTTGGTTTTTAAACTGCTTAAAAGTAACCAGAAAAGCTGTTTTATATTGTTTTAGATTAATTCTAAACAAAATTGTTATTAAACAAAAAATAAGTAACAGCAGCTAAAAAGAAAAGTTTAGACTGACTCTAAAATGCCTAACACATACCTCCAAATCAGCACTATTTCCATTTGCAAGAACTCTTTCAATGTTCCTCATCATAACGTGATCTGGAATAAAGACATCTTATTAACAGGTTCCCGTATGATACGATTACTTATGCGAACAATTACATCACTAAATAAGCAGTACACATCACCTGCCCTGCTTCCTTGCCCCATTTTAACAGTGTTGCCCCCCCACCTCCCAAGTTACTGGGAAAATAAAAAGAACAAAAAAATAAATCACAAAGATGACAAAGGCAGATACAGATACATACCAATTAATGGATTTTTTCTTACATCAAGTACCAATAATGTTGTATTAGTTTGAAGAGCATCTAATAATAACCTTGCTCCTTCACTGGATATTCCACACTGTTGCAAATCAAGTGCTAAAAAGTTTAAGAAGGTAAAACAAAAAAGTTATATATATATTTGGTGGTGCAATCTGTAGTCAGTATCTACTAGAGCTAGTGCTGAAAACCTCCATTTCATAGAACATAAAGCATGAAACAAGAGGACATAACAATAAAAGATGTGTAAAAATAAGATTACTTTCAAAAAAGAAAGCTTAAAATTTAAAACAGTATTATAGAACAACATTAATAAGTAACTGCTAAACAATTGCAAATGAGAGAATTTTAAAAAAAAAAATCACAAAGTCACTGTAGTAGAGTATTCCTAGAACATATAATATTCCCAGGCACAAATTAATTCAAAAGACTTACGTTAACACCACACATATTAACACACAACTTAGGTTTAAAAAGCCTGAGCCATTGCATCTACAAGTTCATTGTTTGCATGCATCAATAAGTTATCTGGTTGCCATGAAATACATGATTATCATAGCTTTGTCATTTATTTCATGTTGTGCACGTTCAATATCACAGACTAGTTGAGGTTGGAAGTGACCTCTATGGGTCATTGTGCTGAAGCCAGTTGCCCTGTATCATGTCCTGGTGGCTCTTAAAGATCTCTCAGGACAAAGAATTACAACTACTGTCGGCAGCCTCAGCCACTGTTTGGTCACTCACAGTAGCTGTTTCTTGATGCTCAGAAGGAGCTTCCAGTGTTTCAGTCGGTACCCACTTCCTCCTGCCCTGTCACCAGTCACCACTGGAGGCTCCATCAGCCTCCCCTCAGATATACCCTGATGAAGCCTATCCTGAGAGTGATGAGAACTTTCTCTAGGCTAAACAGTCCTAGCTCCCTCAGAATTTCCTGAAACAAGAGTTATTCTACTCCATTTATCATCTTACTGGCCTTTTACTAGATTCTCTGCTGCAGCTTCTCTCCTGAACAGGAAAGCCCAAGCCTAGCCTCACCAGTGCTAAGGGGGAAGAATCCCCTCACTCAACCTGCTTTCAAGTTTCTGCATAATGCAGCCTAGGATACCGTCAGCCGTCATTGCCACCAAGACACCTGCTGGCTAATGGTCAACTTTTTGACCACAAGGACCTCCAGAAGCCTTTCTGCAAAGCTGCTTTCCAGCTATACAGCAACCAACACATTATGGTGCATACAATCAGCCTGCCTAGGTGCATGACTTTGCACCTTCTTTTGTTGAATTTCATGAGGTTCCTATTAGCACATTTCTTAAAACTGTCCCTCTGGATGGTAGCACATCCTCACCTGACTAGGGACTCAGGTAAATCTGACTAGCCCTGGGTCATTCTTCCCAGTGTTCCTGAAGACATTCACCAGTCATGGGGCACACCATGAGCCTCCAAAGATTATAAGGGAGCCTCTAAATTACATCAAACAACTCCCTCAGCACTTGGGGATTGCCACACGGAGGAAGATGCGAACAATCAATATAATTGATAGATAAGCAAGCTTTGATTTATTGGGGTTTTCACACACTTATATACAATCCACTCACTCGTAAGCACACTAGGCAATATCTTACTGGTTGGCAAGTAAAAGGTACATTTGCTCATCCCGTCCCCTCTGCAATTGCTGCTGTTTCTAACTATGGCACCTTGTTATTGTAACACAGCTGGATTCAAGGACGTGTTATCTCTGCCTTTCCCATGAGAACCTTAGTTAAATCAGCATAGCTCCTTCATGTCTACTTTGTCATGTAGCCATTCTCCCACAGGGGATGAATCCCATCAGGGCCTAATGGACACTAAAGCATCCGCTTTACTGAAGTACTCTCTAATCTGATCCTGTTCCATCTGAACTTTGTGCTCAAACTATAAAACAACTTCAGCAGGTAAGTATTTGAATCCAGAATGTTACTTAGACCACCACCATTAGAAACTTTGTACCAATACACTAAAAAAAATAAATACTTTGGGACAATATTAAATGACACTATTACCTGAATGCTCTCACAATTAAAAAGAAATTTCTTTTGAAAAAAGATCACTCTTTCCTTACTAAACAGTGATCAACTCTGCTGTCTCCATTTGCTAAAACTGACAATATCAAGGTTTTTGCTTACCTCTACTACAGCTCAAGAATCAGTACTTCACAATACCTTTTAGCCAAAGGTCCTCTCCTAGACAGTCTGCAAAGGCACTTGCTCCTCGATCTCCAACAAGCATGTTGCAGTTAAAAGTAATCCTCCTCAAGCCAGCCATATAGTCAAGGTCAGGCCTCCTGTAACGCAAGCTTTCAGCCCAAGCTTCACTATGTCTTCTCATTGCCTGGTACTTTGCAAAGAGAGAAGTTCTTACCAAGTGCAAATATAAGGCCATTACTGATGATAAGATCACAAATTATCTTTGTAACTGATGTTTAATGGCTCATATGATGTTATAAGAATCATGGTTATACCATTTGATTTCAAGGAACACAAGACATTTCTAAACATCACAGTTAAGTTATGTTTGTTCTGATGATCCAGTTCATAGTGCAAATTATTTAATATGGCTACAAAGTATTACCTTTTGGCAGGCACTTTCAATGCCTCTTGAATAGGAGATACACACTGGGAAGTTATAAACATACATGCAAACCAATATTATTTAGAATACTGTATTAGTTACAGACTTACAAACCACTTACTTAGTAGCTTCTAAACTATGAATTCAATTATTCTTACCCAGTTCTTAAGAATACTTAAGCCACCTTTTCAAAATTTGTGACAAGAAGCACTCCCCCAAAACAGGGGTTGGGCACTTAAAGTCATAATTGTCGTTTAAAGAAAACAAGTCAGTCTGAACTGTTATTTAACTGATGTTTATTAGGAAATATTATATTTAAATCCCGCATCTAAAATGCTTCTGTCATACAAGTCACAAATTTCAGGACTTCTTCAGTATTCACAAAGTGATTTAGTGAATTCAGAACTTAAGTATTTAAGTTCTTGTGAACATTCTAAGAAAGGTGTTTAGATTACCTTTAATACATTTGCTATATGTTCTGCCCCTCGCCATGTGAGGCTACATCCTGTGAAGTTTACATGTCTGATAGTAGCTGAATTCTTCACACTCTGACAGATTGCTGAAGAAAACAAAAGCATGAGTGTTACCTACACACATCACAGCCAGATTGTCAGAACACACTTTTTGTTGCCATATTAGGAAGTTGAAATAACTTTAGTAGGCAAAGGCCTTGATAAAGAACTAGTATTCAAATACAAAATATATTTTAAATATAAATGCAATCTTTGAACACGTTAAGAGTGTGTAGTGAAAGCGCGTAGGGAAGACTGTATGGCTAAGTACTAGCACAAAGTGAAGAAACTCAACTCTCTAGAAGTATTCAACTCATGTACAATAAAGTGAAGATTTTTATTTTAATCACTATAAACAAACATATCAGTAATAGAAATACTGAAAAATTTCCTAAAAAGACTAAAAAGAGAAGGATATTTAAACACTTGATTCTGAACTTACTTTCTAATCCTTCATCCCCAATTGGGCAGTGGGCTAAAGAGATGCCCTCCAGAGATGAAGCTGCAGCCAGGCCCTTCAGAATAAAAACAATGTTAACTGCCTTGAAAAGCAAAAATACGAAAAAAACATGTCACCCAAACTACCCAGAACATTTTGTGGTCCCTACAAGAAACTCCCGGGGTTTAAGAAGGGCAAAAGCATCACAATTTAAGCTGGTTCATTTCTTTTGTAGAGAAGGAGCTTAGCCTGTGGGCATGGAGGCACAACAACCAGCAAAGTGCCTTTCCAGAAAGCACTCACAAGCAAAACTAGCATTCCAACACATCTCAAAGACCTCATTTCCCTGGTGTCCCACAGCTTTCCTTCTGTCACATACATGCAGAGTAGTTTGAGTCACACCACAAATTTATCACAGATGTTGCTAAGAAATTTCTGACACACCTTGATGAATTAAGGCAAGCAAAGTTTATGTGATTGTGACAAGTCCAGCAAGGCTAAGTTATACCAAACATCTCATCAGAATCATTCATAGGATAGACAATACCTTAGAAGAGAAACATCCTAGTCTGAGACAAATAGAAAGATTAGTTGCTGCTTCTCTACGTTCTAAAGGTATTTACCATTTATTTGTACACAAATATAATCTCACCTTTGTTAAAAGTATTAGGTCTCTCTCCCTCAAAAGCAAGCCCTGCAGTTCTAAATTTTTTAGTACATCTGATATACTCAGACAGCTTTTGACAGCTTTGCACAGCTGGCCAGTCAAGTCTTTTGATCGAATTGCTGGAATTCTCCTCCTGAAGTAAGTTTTATACCTTTCAACACCTAGTAAACAACAGAAATTACATATCAGTAAAATCCAATCCCTAAGGATTTCAAAGAAATCATAACCCTACCTTGCTTTTTTGCTGCTTTTCTTAAATAGAAATTATTCCTTAGGTATTACAATTCCTTCCCCATGTATTCAAACACAAGAAAGGTTCGTGCAATGAATTCTAACATGCATACATCAACATATTTATCTTTTATAGCTACCACTACAAACCTGATTCTCCAAGACCTTGGTGATGAAAACTTCTTATCCCAATTGAAGTCAAAGTCTTATTATGCCTGATAGCACTGAGAAGTGGCTCCCAATCAGCACCTTTGATGCTATCTACAATTAGATCAAGAGCACTCTGAGTCAGGTTAGCCTTCACAGCTTTCAGCGGAACAGAGCCTTGAAGAGCACAGAGATGTTCATAATGTGAGTAGAAATCCAGCATGCACTGTCTTCTTATTTTGACCGATTCAATCATTTCTTTTATGTGATGCTTCTACAAAGTAAGGGAGGTGAAAAATATACATGAACTTTTTGCAATATATATTTGATTTCACAAGTCTCAATTCAACACACACATCCAAAGCATGAATATGCCCAGAGAGGTTGTGGATGCCCCTCAATCCCTGGAGGTGTTTAAGGCCAGGCTGGATGAGGCACTGAGCAACCTGGTGTAGTGGGAGGTGTCTCTGCCCATGGCTGAGGGGTTGGAACTAGATGATCTTTCAGATCCCTTCCAACCCAAACCATTCTATGATTCTATTGTGTAGCATTTGCGTGTCTTTGATGTGGCAGCTATAACAATGACATCTCATGATGCTTACCAACTGTGTAAGTATAGCTGAATGAAAAAAGGAATGGAAAAAAGAGGAAAGAAAAACCCAAATGTCAAACTTCCATTTTATTCTCCCAGAGAAAACATAAAAGGCCTAATGTTCAAATTCTAATTGCTGTTAAGTTCTTGTCTTCCTCTTAAAAATTAATTTTATAATGTCAAGGACTGCAGACTCCTTCAGGAGCAGGGACTCCCTGTCCCAGCATCAAGTTGTACAAACTTGATCAGAACTAGTTGTGAGCTTCTCTGCCACCTCAGTCAGTAATCCAAATCCTCACAAGAATAAAATACTTGTTTTTCTATTGTTGCTATTGTATTTTTATCTCATTTAAGAAAGCACTTTCCATGTGTTAAGACTTTGTTACCCATAAGTATTCACATAGCAAAACATTACTAATTCCCAAATACTGCTTCAGCACATCTATTAAGAGTAATCAATTCTGTGGTCTTAATATGACTATTTGTTGGTAAACTATAAAGACCCATTTATTTAAACTATTTATTTATTAATCAAGATAGCATTAGGTATCCCACAAGGGATATCAATGTTCACATTGCTAACATTATTTCATACAGTTAAAGATCAGAAAACTTCAGCTGATCATCTGAAACACTTCAGTGTCAATGTGAACCAATTTTACTGCATATATGCAAGAACGCAAGAAGAGCCATTCGTAAGAATTTAGCAAATAAACCCTACATTGAGTAAAGGATAGCTGACGCAGTAATAATATTAGGAATAGAAACTCAGTAATTCTTCTACACCTTTTTATTTTTGCTCTGATTTATGAGCATTATTTAATGACCACGCTGCAGCCACAGGAAAACAGAAAATTCATAATCCAATTCCTCAATTTCCTAAAATGATTATCAACAATAAAACACTGTTAACTTTAGGTGATGTATCAACGCACTGCATAGAAGCCATTTATCTCCAAATCTGAGCAATATCCTTTCATAGTGGCTTTCACTGCATTACCTGAACATCATATGTCTAACTGTAGTAAAGAAAGAAACATCTGGCCCTAGCACTGAAGTTTAACGCACACACAGGTAAAAAGGAAAACTAATCATACTCACAATAATTTTAAAATGTAAAACAACTACGTGAACTGTAACTCTTCTCCACAGAAGTTATTACACTTGTCAGAATTCTAGAATATATTGATTGAATCCCAGAACAAACACAGTAAACAATTGTTCAATATTGTTTTCACTACAGAAATAGGAACACATCAGACACAACACTACCTAGCTGCAAATTAAAATTAAAAAGAAAAAAGAAACAAAGTCAATAGTAACACTGGAAACTGCAGTTCCATGCTTTTGTTGTAAATTTAGACTGATTTAAGAAAATTCACGGGAGGCAAAAAAATTCTGTTCAAGACCAGTAACAACGGAAACACCGACCGTGCTCCCCAGCCACAGCGTGGGCTCCTGCTCATGACACCCCACCCACGGCCTGCCAGGACCAAACACAGTGTCTTCGACCTGCTGGACCACTGCATTTAAGTACATAAGACAGCATCTAACCAATACACGCAAATCAACAACTGTAGTTGTAAATAGGTATAAGTATGCGGTTCACGTTTCGGCCACTCTGCATCACCACTAGGTCGAGGAACCACTTCAGCGTCACGCCTCTCCAGTGAACCGCGTCGTTACAGTGGAGACCGCAATGCCAACCATCACTTACGGGGCCGAATGTAGCGGTCGGGGAGAAGTGGGCGGGAAGTAGGAGTACCACGGTCGCTCCCTGCAACCCCATACCTCCCCCGGCCCGTTCCACCCTTCCAGGGGAGACCTCAGCCCCGCCCGCTGACTGCCGACCGTGCCGCCAGCCTCTGCCCGTTACCCCACCGCGGCACAGACGTCGCCGCCACGGAGTGAGGCACCTCCCTACCCCCAGCCCCGAGCCCTCAGCCCGCTGAGCCCCGCTAGCCCTTACGGCGGCCGCCCGCTTCCGTGCGAAGTTCGGCCCCGCGAGCGGCGGTTTCCTCGGGCGCCCTAACCGCCGCGACGAGGTGAGACAGGCCGCCGCCCCGACGGGCCGCCGTACAACCACTCCCCCGCCTCCCAACCGTTCAAAATGGCCGCGCCTGACAGCCGGGATCTACTGCGGCCGCCCCCGCCGCCAGCTCCGCCTTGCCCCAAGGTCATTGGCTACGGCAGGAGGCGTCCCCCGTGGCAACCTTGCGGGAGACGACAGCGGGAGGGAGGGAGGGCGGGAGGACTGTGCTGTCGCCGCCCCTTACGGATCTCTGCTGCTTTCGTGCTCGTTTCTTCGCAGGCTGAGTGGCGTCACTCTCCCTCATGCCCCCTGCACGCCATGCTGTCCATCGACAGCTAAGGGACCAACAGGTAGGTTTAATTGTTGTACTTAACCTCTGCAAAAATGCTGCTGCCAAGGGCGGGGAAAGATCCATGAGTTCCTTTCTCCATCATGCCCAGGAGAGCGTTGTGTATCTCAAGAGCAGAGCCGAGCTGGACGTGTCTAAGGCAGCAGAGGCGTTAGTGCTGAAGGGAAACTACAAGAGATACGACGAGAAGAAATGTCCTGAAGTTGCACCAGAGGACCTATAGATCGGACTCTGGGAAAAATTTTTTCTCCAAAGGGCTTTAAAAGGGCTAGAACAGGCTGCTCAGGGAAATGCTGGAGTGACTGTCCCTAGAGAGGTGTTTAAAAGCTGAGTAGACGTGGAGCTTAGTAGTTTCGGTTTGGTGGTGGACTTGTAAGCGTTGGGTTGATTGTTGGCCTCAATGATCTGAAAAGTCCCATCTAATCTGGACAACGTTGTGATTCTACCGTTTCCTAAAAAAAAAAAAAATTAATTACAGTGCTAAAAGAAAAGAAACATACTGCCCTTCAGTGTGACATCTTGCACACTGCTTCACTGTCAGCACATAAGGAGCTGTATGGATACTGAAATTTTCTAGTCTAAGGCAGAGGAAACAAATTACATATTCTTAACTATCTTTCTCCTTAGATTGCTAGGTTTGCTTACAGAGGATTCTTGTTATCATTCACTGGAGAGCATTACACACAATTCAGGCAAAATGATTCAAATATAGTCCAGGTCCTATAACAGTTCATTGATGAGTAGGAATACCAGCCACCCAAGGAAATTATAACTGTAAATTGTTGGCTAAGAACAGTTTGGCTATTTGAAAAGTTACACTTTTATTCTGCTTGTAAGCAGCAGGATTTAAACTCTAGAGCTGAGCAAATTTCAGAGAAATGGAGCAGATTAAGACCCCAAGAACACTGTGAGAAAAGAAAATGATCACACAATATGCACACTATCTTTAGCTGATATCAGAAGCAACAGTAGTAGTCCGAGTGCTATAATCAAAATGTTCCAGAGCAAGAATTATTTCAGTAAGTCCCGAGGTCACCATCTGTACAAGTTGGTTCACTGTGACATTTTGTGAATCAAATATAGAAGAGAGACACAGCACTGAATCAGCCAAATGGCAGTAACAGTTTTTCATTTCTTGACTATATGACAAAATATTTCTGATGGTTGTCATGCTCTGGGTGTCACGGACTTGACTAAAGCAAAATAAAATATGACTATTGTCAAGAATACTTAAAAAATTTACTTCTGCTGTCTAGTTTAATTGTTTTTAACAGATAGGGAATTAACAGGTTGAGAATGTTTCTCTTCTAGGGCATGTATTCCATTTCATTAATACATCCATAAACACTTTAAAAAAAAAATTAGTATCTTATTCCTCTGTACAGTCTTTTCATTCAGTCAGTATTTTTCTCCTGTATAGGGTGACATCTATGAGCATCTTTTATCAACAAATCAATTATGGGTGAAATGTTTGGGCATCTCTCTTTTGTCTTTGGAAAATTAATGTGCCTTATATTGTATTTCAGATGTAGCAACTTGTAATTCTAAGCTTTTTACCCTGTGAAAATAAAATGCATCTGTGAAGATTTCAGGAGCGACAGACCTGATTTTCTGGGAAGACACTGGAGATTTTCTAGCCTTGCATTTTGATGTCAGCTGTACTGGTGACTGCATATAGAAACAGATTTCAAGACAAATTTTGAATAACAGCAGCACTATCACTGCTGTGTAAATGAAGCAAGAAGATAATCCATATGCAGTTGATGAGTCTTGTATTGTGCATGAAGCCAGAATTAAAAGCAAGATGAAGAGTGATTAAGCTGTTGACATAACTCTTGTTATCTTGTGGCATATGAAAGGTATTGTCTATGTTTTTTATTGGATATTCACTTGAAATGATCATGCTAGGTGTCTGAAAATGCAACCTGCATAAATCATATTTATAGTTAAAAGGCACTTTTTCTTGTCAGTAAACAGGCATCTGCAAAGCTCAAATTCATAATATTGCAGAGAATCTGCTGCAAGTTGCACCCTACCAAATTTTGTTTTCTTAAATGGTATTTAGTGTCCCTTTTGTAACATTTATTTTATTAGTTTTGCTTTGCATTATATTGGCTCCCTTAAATTTTAATATTTGGTTTTTACTTCTCTTTTTTTAACTGAGAAAATGTACACATGAAACATCTCACAAAAAGGTACTGAGGGTACTGGGTACTGAGGAAGTGTCAGTAGTGTTCTGTGTATCACTGTGCAGGCTCTAAAGGCAGGGTTTCTGCACTAGGCAGCTGTAATATGTCTAATGGTGAACCTACAGTTGAATCTGCATCTGTCTCATTTGTAGGGTTTTCAAAGCCTACAAACTAATCTTTTACATACACTGTGTGTTTGAGAATAACATAAAGGCTTGGATCATTGATCCATTTATAAAAACATTATTAAGATATTATAATTTAATAATTATTCTAGATTTCCAGAAAAAAAAAAACCAAAACATACAGTCAAGCTATGACTACTTCAACCTGAATCATGATACTATGTAAGTGGGATACATAGTATACTCTCTTATTTTGCAAATGTTGTTAATTGAATTCTTGTAATTCAAAAGGATTCCACAGTTTTTGTCATGACAGGCTTCCAGATAAATTGTCCTAGTCTCCTGCATTCACCGTAGAAAGAACATAAGACAGGAAAAAATATATTAAAGCATCAAAGTTTGCCTCAGCTGCAATTCAACAATACTTACTACGGACACTAGAAAAAGGATTATTTGCAGTATTAGTGATCAACAAGATTTTCTAATAGCTTTTCCTAATTTCTGTAATTTATTCATTGAAATATCTAGATGCCAAACTTACTCAGTTTCTCAGTAGAAGCTGAATATTTTTAACCATGCAATATATATGACATACTTTTAAAAAACATGTATTTTTGGGTATTTAAAAGCCATTTTGTTCTGTTTCTTTTATTCATGTTCAGTCATAGCCTGGGTAGAACGTGTGTTAAAATTATGAAAGTTATTTATCTTGTCTCATTAAGGCATTAAAAATGAGACTTGGAATTCTTTTCTCTTTGACTGGATTTCTTCTTGTCATGTTAAACTTCATATATTTTGCATTTGTGACTGTAACAGCTGCTTTTCCATTCACAGTTCTCATTAGTATTTTACATCTTCAAAAACATCCAGTGATTTGGTGAGATGCCAGATGTCTCTGCTGTAGAGAACCATCCCAAAGCACACTTGATTCTGTCACTTTGGCATATGATGACTTCTCATCAGTCATCATTTTGCCCAATTTGTTGAATTAATTCTTGTTCTCACTGTTTTCTTCTTTTGCCCTTTCCAGGCCATGAGTTCCTTGGATTCTATTTGTCTGGTTGTGTATATAAATCCAAATTTTTAATCTGGTCTAACACTGCAAACATTTTTCACTCTTGCACCACAGCCAATGTTAGCTTTCCTAGTGGCATCACAGGGGAAAAAAGGGCTATGCACTCTAGCCTCTCAGTGGGTGGGCAGCAGCTATTCTCTTTTGGCTTAACAAAGATGTCTGGCAGGATTCCTACTTAGTTGATATTCTTCTACATTATCCCTTACTGCAAAGAATGTGTTAAAGGAATAGCAGCATTTTGCCCTTTTCTTCTTTTAATGTCTGTAGCTATCCTTTTAAAGCCTGCTTCCAAGTCTCAGTACCTGGAATTGAATAACAAATGAAATAATATTCAAAAAAACTATTTGAAAAAATTTTAAGAGCTGCTGCTAGGGCAGTTCTTTCCAGCTTTTCTCCAGAAGCTTGAGAGGATACTTAGTTGCTAGGAGGCTGTGTTCTTCGAGCAAAGATGTATTGGCAGAGCCTGGAAATCTTTTGCTCAAAGCAAGGAGGAAATAATAATTTCACCATGTCATCATTAGACAGTTTTATCATATATTTCTTGGAATGGCATGGTTCCATTGTAACAAGAGTAGAATGCTGTTTATTTAATATGTGCATTGCACTGTAACAGGACATGGCACTTCAACACACAAAAAGTGATGAACAAACTATAAAATCTCAGTGCCTTACCGAGGATGGTCCAAAGGCACATCGAGTTAAGAAAAAAGAGTTATTGTTTGTGAATTTTCACAGCAAGGAACACTGAGAGATCCAAAGATGTATGAAACTTGGTACAAAGAAAGAAGTTGTTCTGATAATAAGATTTGCACTAAAACTCTTGAATTGTGGAATGAGCATTGGAGACTGAAGTAGTGATAATGAGGTATGATTTAGAAAGCCTGCAAGGAAAGAATGAAGAATAAGTTAGCCAAGATGGAAGAATAAAATACTGACTAAGGAGAGGATAAAATGCTGAGAGTGTAAGGATAAATAATGTTTGTTTTAAAATCTTAAACTAGATATAACCTAAATAGTTCTTTTCTCTCTCCTGTAGCCAGCCATCCCATCCATTCCATGGATTAGACCTCATTTTAGTCAGCTGGGAGCTCCAGGTCCATCTCATGAAGCCTGAATACAGAAGAGTTGTTTAATAGAAATAGGATTTTTTTCCCATTTGTCTACCACTGACTTGCTCTTTGTTCTCCTAAGCTAGGTTTCTGACTTTCAGCATAAATTTGTTGTTTGGTTCTGTCTCACTGTCAGTTACGTACAGAAGAGCTTTTCTCTTTTTTGTCTCTTCTTCTCCTCATTGTCTTCCTTGTAAATTTTTTTTAATTTTCTTATTTTTCAGAACTACTAGTTAGAAAACTCTTATAAACAAAACTCTAATTGCACTAAAAACTGTACTGAAAACTATCTGAAATTCTGAAAAATTTTGAAAATCATTTACTATTGTAAGTTTAACGAGAAGCCACAACAAAAAAGCCTACCCAAAATGCTCAAAAGTTAGGAAATTACTAAATAATGAGTATGGGGGATATAGAAGGAAAGTATGCACAAAAATTGCTATGTGTTAATATGTATGATATATATGATACATATGCTACATTTATTATATGTGTGATAAAATATATAACATGTATTTTTACACAATATATAAGAACATAAATATGTAACATAATACATGTAAAATAACATCTTTTTCCTGTTGAAATAGATAATTAAGTAGGTAAAATTTGCGACACAAGGATGTATAAGAAAATAATGCCCTTTCAGCTTTCTGCTCTTGACTTTGATTTATGTCTTCGCTTAGGAACCATTTCCTAGGCTTCACTGCATATCTGTCATGCTATTTTGATTCACTGCACCAACCTGCACAACCTGAGTTGCCAGAGTAAGTTATAGTAACAGTAGTAATTACTATATATTAATTCTGAAATTTTCTATATCAGTGCTGAAGAAGGATAGAAAACATTCTTTTATTAGATTAACTTTCAGATGTGCTTTCTGTCTTCTGGTGAAACATGGATTGCAAGAAACTGAATCACACAGAATTAAATGGTTGAAAGGTAGAATGTTCTCTATCCTCGTTCCAGCTTTTTAAAATGAATGCATAAGATGGTATTGCAAGAGACTCCTAATGCCTAAAGGAAATTGAATTTTCCTGGTAAAACATCTCTAAAGAGGCATAGACAGGAATGAAAATACCTCAGTACCTTCCGTTCTTGGAATTGCTGCTGAACAACCATGTGTTCCCTCTGGATACCTGCACATATTGGCCTGAGGATCATGCAAAGGCAGCTAGCAGCACACAATGAAGCAGAATAAGGTTCTTGCTTAGCTTTTATTACCATACTGGTACTTAGCTANAATGAAAATAAGAGCTTCTTGCATACCATTCCCTGGTATAATCAGGTCTTATCAGTCTGGGAGCAAACAGTGTCTGAACAATGTGCAGTTAATTTCAGAGTTTAGTCAGACAGAAGAGGCCTAGCTGAAAAGTGAAGTTACTAACTAGAAAATTTACACTATTTTACCTCAAACCAGGACAACAGGGTAAGAGAGCTGAATAGCATTGGATTAAGTCAATGAAATTGAATTAATTCATCAAATGTGTAGTGCATAATTACAATAATAAATATACTTCCTCCATACACCTTTCCATCATTACTAGTTTAAGACTTTTTGATATTTTATTTAACATATAATGACTTTTTTTTGTCAATGGCAAGTCCCTGCATGACACTAAGTGAAGCTTGCTAAGACTCACTCAGAATTTTTGGATATTTGTGTACTTTCATTCTATAAGGATAATCCAAAGACCATTTTATATTACTAGATACAAGTTTTTTGAAAAAAAAATTACTAAGTGATCAACAAGCATACTTGCAACTGGATAAGTCTATTCATGGCTTTTGATACGAAGTCAAAATTTCATGTGTATTTTAATGAAATGTCTTTATTAAAATGTCTTTATTAAAAACATGTGACAAAAAAAAATCAGATCTGTAGTAAATGTCATCTAGTCTGAAATGTCACAAAACCTATTTTTGTACTGAGGTAATATCTACATATTTTGATAATACATAATTTTATACGAATAAAGTATAATTTCATCTTAGTAAGTATTTATGCTGTTTTCTAAATATACATTCAGATATGCAAATAAATTTTAAAATTCGGAGAAATGTGCATTTAAAGCTTTAGATTGGGGTCTTGTGGGGAGACAACTTACTGTAAAATCTAGACTAGGATATATTTTTTAAAAAGTATTCTGTCACATAATCTGATTATACTACGTTAAAAGTTATGTTCTTTTAATCACCAATTTCTGGATTTTTTACATCTTTGCAAATATTGTATAAATAACTGAGCTGAATTGGAGACAATTTTTTGAAATTTTTTAATGATATTTTGATGATTTTTTTTAAATTATATGACAATTTGGTTTAAAAATTCTGCTCTTTCTCAAAAGCATTAAAATTGTCCTATATTAGAAATGCCAGTTAAACTGTTTTTTTAGGGGAAGATTATCGATTTCAAAAATAAAGCAAATTCTCAAGGTGAATTATTCCTTTAAATTAGGAAAAATATTTGTGCTAGTTTTACTGGGTTTTTAAATTATGCAATAACATTTTTTTAGCATTCTTTTCAAGCTTTTCTTAAATTACCTTTTGCACCTGCCAGTTGAGAAAAATGCTTTGGTAGTTCACTATAAATATGAACGGCTCCCAGAATCCTCATGTCCTAAGTACCAAAAATACTGAAATTTACTCAACTTCTTAAGTCAAGGCACTGAATAGAATACTGTTTTCTAAAATGCAAATAAGAAATAATTAACTTCCTACAATCAATAAAAATAGAAAAAGAAAATTAAGTTTTGGATTTTTTAATGTCAAAAAGAACAAAATTGATGTATACCAGACAGTGTTTTATGTTTCACAAAACCAGTTTTATTTCTCTATATAAAAGTAGTTTAACTTTCATGACATGTAAAACATATAAACAATAAAAGAGGAAACTTTCAACACAAACTTAAGAAACTACTAGCTATACTGTAATGGCAAGGACAGTACTACATCGAAGTTCATTACTCAGTGAATACTCAAATCATGAGAATATAAAATTAATTTCAGTTAACGAGAGAAGGGTACAACAGGAACAATGATTTTTTTGCTCCTGTCTTTGTGGAAAATAGACCTCAAGAGTGAACATGCTACAAGAGGGTATTTTGAGAAAAAGAAAGAACTGACATATTTAAATAGAAAATGTTACTTGGTTTTTTGTGTAATGATCTATGAAATTTGTCTACATTAATAGAAAACTTTGATATTTCAGTTCCTTTTTTGCCTCTCCTAAGAAGACTTAACTTAAAGAATGATTAATTTGAACTAATTATAAATGTAGAAAATCAANTGTTTTCTAAATATACATTCAGATTAATTTGAACTAATTATAAAGGTAGAAAATCAGAGCACTACATTTTATAGTGCAGTGTGAAGTCTGATTCTCTATTTAAAAGTACTTGAAGAATAATACAAAAGTCATTTCACCTGAGAACATTTCAGGCCTTAGAGCAAGGACTTTTTTGCAACACTTCATACAAAAACAACAGCTATGATACCACTAAATTTCAATATGCTTGAGACAAATTTAAAGGGGTCAGTGATATTACTAATGCCAAGAACAAAATTTTTATCATTGAATCATAGCAAGGTTATAATTTTGAGCTAGATTAAATTTATCAATAAATGAAGTTCCATTTTCAGAACTATATACAGTTGGAATAAAAGGACAATTTTTTAAGAGCAGAATTCCAAGAATAATTAAGCATATATAGAGCAAAACCTCACTGCATTTCACAAAGTCTGCGCAAGCTTCTCAAATCATCACCTGAGTTTTCAGAAGTGTCAGAGATCAAATATTTATTGCTTACAAATGAAAACCAATTTCTATTCAGAAATTTAAAAAAAAAATCAATAAATTATCATTGTCAAACTGTAACTATAACTAACATGCTTCTTGTTCAGACTAGGCTTCCCTCTAGCACAATGTTGATGTTCCTACTGTGGCCAATGGAATTTATGTGTAGACACAAAAGATTCCCTTTTCTGTGATCTACTCTCCTTGTATTCTCCACGACTGCTAGGATATTCTTCACCTGGAAGACACTCACTACTTTTGAGTAAACCATGTTTTGAATTTGCTTGTGTTGTCTGCCTGTGTAGGCTTCTGGGAAGCAAGTTCCACAAGTTCAACACTTGCAACATAAGAACTTTTAATTTTTACACAAAATCTGCAGGTTGTTTCATAAAATGTCCCTTAGTTCTGCACATCTGGGATTCAGTACATCACAGTTCTGCATGTGCTTAGGCAATCACCTTCATGACATTTTAAATTACAATCATATATTCAACCAGGCTTATCTTTTCCACCCTGAAATCCTCACCCCTTTAATTTGTGCTTACAAAGTAGCTGTTCCACTGCATGACTGTTTTCTCTAACCCTGTTACATTCTTCTCATCCTGTAGTATTTTTTAGTTGCTAATGCGTGATAGATCAGTAATTTCCAAGAGGTGTCTGTAGAATTCCTCCAAGTTGTAAGTTTGAGTTAAACAGTGTAACAGCATTTAATTGCATGCTTCACACTCTGAGGAGAACCATGTTTTCAGTGATAATCTTACCATGCATCCTCAGTCAAAATGAAGTAGTAACTTTAACCAGAGCACAGACTAGAAAATACCTTACCTGTGTTAGTCTTCATCCTTGGCTTATGCTTTTTGGGAGAGCCATTTCTCTAAGTTCAGTGTTAGTGTTTTTGCAGAAGAGAAGAAAAAAGCAAAATGGCAGCAGAAAAGCTTTTTAGCATAATATGGAATAATTTTTATTTACATAGAAATTCTTTTTTCTGTTCTTAATTCTCCTGTTGGGTACATTTGCCTACTTTTTGGTTATTGTGAATCTTTGAAATTATGCCAGAAACTGCTTCAGAGGTCAGACAGTCCTACTTATTTCATAGATCTAATGTGTCACTATTTTGATTTTGATTCAGAGCTGTTGTGAAGAAGTAAGAAATTATGTGAGAATTTTAATTTTATTGTTCAGAAATCTTGGAGAAGTGAAGTTTTTCAGAAACAAATGGTGGTACTATTACTGTTTCACCTGTACTCATTGCAATCCAAGTTGAGAAACTGAATACAAAACAAATAAGGAGGATTCACTTGCTGTGGTATGAAAAATCACGACTCACTGCTTGAACTTTCTCAAAATAACAGCTGTATAGAAAATCAGAGGACTGGGAATTCAGTGATTTAACTACAGTAGATGGCTAGCAGAAAACACTAGGAGAAACGTCCTGTTTTCCCCTAGCAGTAATATTTTTCGGCATTGCAGTCAAGGACAAACATATTTTCACAACAGTGACACAGAAATGTTTGCCTGACTCAGAAAAAAAAAATTAGCCTGACAGCCAGCCAGTCTTGACAAATATTTAAGGACATATTAAGGAAATATTTAATATTTCTCAATATTTAATATTGAGAAATATTAAAGGACAAAATCCAGCATCATGATCTTTTCATTTGGAGGTAAAAGGGGGGTGAAATGAAGAAGTATAGAAATACGAGTTCAGGGGTATAGAAGTTTAGGAGCATAGAATATGCTGTCCTAGTTCTGGGATGTTATTTGATAGTTCCTAATAATTACTTATATAAATATTTTAGTTCAACAAGTAAATTCTTTTTTTCCTTGGATTTCACCGCCAAAAATGTCTCAACGTGGAAGTAGATTGTTCTTTCCTCAAAGATTTTTTCACTATTCTCCTGAATGTCATTTCCTGCCTTTTCTCCTGCTTGCATCTCCAAAGCCCTATTTCAATTTTCTCTAGAGAGGTCTTAAATAAAGCATTGAACTGCAGAAAAAAGAATCTAACAAAAGTGGTGTTTCTGTTAATTCTCCAGCATGCATTAACTGCTATATGAATATGTACGTTTGCTGTTATTTGTGTTACTTTGTTAACAGATAACTGTTAGCATTAAGAAGCATAATTGTTGTCTGCAAATTCAGCCCTTCTACACACAAGGAATAAAGTAATAGGACGATTGGTGTAAGAAGGGGCTGACCTCCATGATCAATATGATCTGCCAGAATCCGTTTATTGTGAGCATGAGACAAGCTTATATACAGTGATGGCTACTTATCAATGCTACTAACATACTGATCGGTTACAAGTTACATTCTTGCATTAATGTCAGACCCTCCTCTTAGAATTCTTCTGCCAACACACGAAGTTGTACACAAGTTGTTGTTATCTTGTTCATGCTTGACTCCCTCTTCTTTCCCAAAACAATGGAAGGCACAAACAAGCTCCAAGGCCATCAGGTGGCTTGATAGGATTTGCCTCAGGCCCTGAGCTGAGCAGCTGTTAACCCTTTATGGCCTGTGCCCATACTGCAACAAAGGAACACTGTAGATACAAATAATTGACACTAATTTTTTGATGCAGTGTGAAAGTAAAATGACAACAATGCAGTAATTTTTAGCTATTATTGTGATAATATAGTTGTTGTGTATAGCCGCTGCTCGTTTTACATTATCACCTGATAAAATCTAATAAAGACATGAGTTTTACATTGGCATGTGGCCTAATGCACTAGGCTGTATGTGGCGAGTTCACCTTGCCTGTGTGCCAGATGCCCATCCAGCTGCACTTTATCTCCTTTTCAACAGGGCAAGGGAAGACAAGATAAGAAGGAACATGCTGAGATAAAGACAGGGTGATATCTTACTAGTTACAGTCGGGGAAAGATATAACTTGGGGGAGATTAATTTGCTGACAAATAATAAAGGACAATGATTAAAAGCAAAGACAAAAGCTGAAAACACTTTCCAACCCACATCTACTTCTTCCTAGGCGCACTCCCTGCTCTTTGACCTCCTCCACCCTCAAGCAGTGTAGGGGAAATGAGACATGGTGTTCAGGTCAGTCTGTAAAAAGTCTTCTGCAGCTCCTTCTGCCTTGTCCTATTCTCCCATTCTGGCATAGGATTCCTCCTATGGCATACAGTCCTTCACAAAACACTCCTAAGTGGTTCCTAAGATCAGACTGCTGCCCCCCAGTTGGCCAAAGGTCATGTAGAAAACCTGCTCCCGTGTGGGCCCTCCACAGGCTGCAGCTTCACTCAGGGCACCTCTGTTTGCTGCAGGACTCTTTCTCCCTCATTTTTCCTTACCACTCTGTAGTTCTTTTTGCCCTCTCCTAAATAGGCTTTACCTGCCATGCTACAGTCACAGCTGCTGCACTCAGCCCTGCCCAGCACTGGGTTGGTAGGAAATGGCTGTAAACAACCCCACAGCCTCTGGTCTCCACTGCCAGTGCCCAGGCACAACAGCCTGTGGCCCCTGATCCAGGGGTAGAGTGGCACACAGAAGGGAAAATGTGTATGTAGCATTATCAGGACAATGTAAGAAACTCACACTTCTCATGAAGGGTTTTATTCTGTAAGCTAAGCACAAATTCAAATTTATTTTTTTTTTGCCGAACATATATTCTTGAAGATAGCTGTTATTATCTGAGTAACAGAGGCAAATGGATATCTGCAGGAGCAGTGTTCTCAGCTATAATCTAATTCTCTCTCAAAGGAACGGTCTAATTGAAAAAGCAGCTTCTGCCCACTGTATTTCTATCCAGGTCAGAAGAGCAAAGCAAATTTAGAAACACTATGAATGATGTGTGTATAAAGCAAATAGCGGTAACAGCCTGATTTGTGTTTAAGATGATCTTGACAGCAAGGTACATACAGTTGCCATTACAATTAGTTCCAAGAGATTGTCCTACTAATGACTCACTGAGTGCACATTCAAAAGAGTACAAGGTGAAGAGAATATCCTGCAACAAGTACTAAATAGAAGCTAGATGTTCTCCAAGTGATGATCTCATTTAAAGAAAAAAAAAAAAAAAAAGAGAGAGAAAGCAGTTAGGAAATGGCAAACAGAAACAGCATGGAGTCCTGTGAAGAGTGGAAGAGTGGTAATGCAAAGGTAAATCGAAGCACCTGAGAAGCAGGTGGAGTGAGATAGCTCTTGTCTTTTATGTGTAGCTAACATAGCCTCTTCCACTGTCACAGCAGGACTTCACTGTGATGATTACTTGTGGTCCTCACTGGCCTAACATCAGCTGGTCTAACCTGAATATTTCAACTTTTTTTTTTTCCTAAGGTGATATAAAGAGATAGAAATCCCTTCACTCAAAGTGATCAAAGTTACTCTTCATTCAGATCCCACTTCTGTGATTCACTGGAAAAAAGGATGCAGGTGCTGTTGAAATCAATGTGTTCACTGTGTTGATATGTTTTCCAGAACAGCAGAAAGCTAAAGAATTGGAAATTTACCCAATACTTGTGCAACATTGGACAGCTAATTCCATAGATCCAAGCCACTGTCTTTCAATTGAGAAAATATATTAGAAGTAAATACAAATAAAGTTATGGGAAAGTACCTTAGAACTGGATCCGAAAGAAGGTTCTGGACAGGGATGTACCTGAGGGGGTCCTACAGAAAGGCAGGGGAAGGAATTTTTAACATAATATCGGATGGGAGGACTAGAAACAATGGATATAAATTAGAGGGGGATAGATTTAGACTAGACATAAGAAAGAAATTCTTTACAGTGAGGGGGGTGAAATACTGGAACAGGTTGCCCAGGGAGGTTGTGGATGCCCCCTCTCTGGAGGGGTTCAAGACTAGGCTGGACAGGGCACTGGGCAGCCTGGGCTAGTGGGAGGTGTCCCTGCCTATGGCAGGGGGGGTGGAACTCAATGATCTTTAAGGTCCCTTCCAACCCAAACTATTCTATGATTCTATGATGTGGAGCAGAGAGCTTTTTTGGATCTTTGTTTGTCTTACATGGCCAATAAGCAGCTCATGATGAGACAAACTTAGGCTGGGTCCTCAAAATAAGCCACTCAGCCATTCAAGGAGCTCCATAGTGGAATCTGCTTCCAGTAGTGGAAGCAAAAATTGCTTCTTATGAATTGGAGCTTAGTTTATTTATAGAAGGGATTATCCTGGACCTTCAACAGAAAGAAGAGCCTATAGTGTGATCTAGTGAGTCATGATCTTGGGAAATCACCAAATCTGCATAGGTATTTCTGTTTCCTTATATTAATTATCCTAAGGAAAGAAAGGCATTTTCAGATCAAGCTTTACTGTTTTGGGTTTTTTTTAAAACTACCCAATTGGCATTTTTTCTATGTAGACAATACAGAATAAAATTTCAAAATACAGCCAGCTTTAAGGCCTGCAGTCAGTTGTTTCAGTTCTCCAATACCTAGACATGAGATGAGCAATTAGAAAGTCAAGACAAACCCTTTGTGTTTATCTTTCAGCTTTCACTCTGTACTTACTTAGCAAAACACTTTAAAATCTGTTCACTTCTGTGCATACATGTGGATCTATTTGAGCTAAGTGGAGTTCACAGTTTGCTTCACAATATTGACATCATAGCTGAAGCTTCCTATTTTTATGAAGAAGAAACACAAATACAAGTGAGATTAACAATAGCTAGTGCTGTGTTATATGCAGTAAAATAGTTCTTTTTTACTGAAATCTTCACATGCATTTCTATATCAATATTTTAAAACATGTTTGACCTGATATCCATTATTTATTGCTACTTGAGTAGATAGTCTGCATTTCTAAACAGACATACGCAGACATGGAGAGACTTTGCTCTTAAAGTGAGGAAAAACACACTCAGTTAATGGCTTTATATTAAAGCAGTTTATCAGCTAAAGGCTTCATTCTGCGGGGATACAGAATATATTCCGAACATTTCTTATACTCTGAAATATTAAACTATTCATGTAAATACCAAGAAAGACACCATTGGGCAAGCAATCTATTTTCCCAGTCTTCAAAGTAATATTCTAATTGCAAAGAAAAGCCTTGATTTCAAATGTCTTGTGAAAAAAAAACTTCCCTGAGTCTCTGTGAGGCTTTCATCAGAAGGTAGTTCAGCACAACTGAATGCTTTTGCAAGCTTTGCTGAATCTTACACATAAGCAACTGAGCAGTCATTCATAAACATTTGTCTAGTGGCTCATGGCCACAAGAGTCTGTATGTAAGAAGTAAACTCATCTCAATGAACTTCACTGTACTTTTGAATAACAAATTAAGCCTCCAGCAATGCTCATAAAAACTGGTATTCATGGATAGTGTTACACCAAATGCATCACGGAATTGCAGAATCACAGAATGTGTTGAGAGGTGGTACTGAAAAAGGTGGTGGAGGCCCCATCCATGGAGGCATACAGTGCCAGGCTTGGTGAGGCTCTGAGCAAACTGATCTAGTGCAGGATGTCCCTGCTCACTCCAGGAGAGTTGGACCAGGTGGCCTTTGAAGTTCCCTCCCAACTCAACACAATGATTCTGTTCTTTCTGTGATGGTGGCATTTTACTAATAGTGATGCACTTAAAATTGCTAGAAGTTACTCTGTTCTTAATTACAACACAATTGAAGATTCCTCTGAATTCAGTTTTTACTCTGTTGAGGTAGTTTACATGAATATAGAGAAAGCTTTGCAGTGGCAGAGAGAAGAAAACGTACCTGCTGAGAGACCTTTTGTTGTTGAAATATTCAGATCAGCACACAGGACTTCCTATATGTATTTCTGATGTAGCCACTATCTATTAGGACTAGAATCTCAACATACTAGACACTAAAGAGAGCTACAAAAAAACCTGAAAACAAAAAAAAA
>VZTY01010223.1:13538-94103 GCA_013400935.1 Turnix velox | reverse complement strand
CCCATCCAGAAGCTGATTTGTCAAGGAGTTATCAGCAAAGTTTGCTCACCCTTTAATAGCTCTATTTGGCCAGTGCAAAAGTCTGATGGAGATTGGCGGTTGACAGTCGACTATCGTGGCCTGAATACCATTACTTCAAAAAGTAATGCTATTTCCTCTTAAATTAGTCAAATACAATATTATTTACTTGTTTGTTCATTTAAGAAGTGTTTTGTCCTGGGGGAAAGTGTTAGTTAGTATTCAACAAATACAGCAGCATTGTCTCCAAGATGGAATGTAGATGATCCCCCGTAATACATCTGTAAACTGGTATTAATGTCAATTCCATACAAACAGTAAAGCTAGATATAAATACTGCAAAGATAAATTAATTGACATTAATGATCCACTCCAACATTACAATTAAAGGAGCAGCTTTTCTTTATATACTGACAGGAAATTCTGCCCTGGGCTACACATTCAGTTTGAAATGATGAGATAAGGATCATTTACCATCTGTACAAAAGTATCTAGATATGTTCCTCTCTTTCTACTCAAGTCTTCTTTCCAACATCCAAGGCACAAGTATCATAGAAATAATTTATTTTAGATTTTGGAGCACCATATGTTTTCAGTGGGCCCATCACTGGAAAAATCTTTGCATCCTTATAACCTATATCTATTCGGCAATCCTGCACACAGGCAGATTGGAGAGCAGATTTGTGTAGGTGGGACATGTTCCTCTCTTTGATACTCTTTTGCTATACCCTGATAGGAGATTGCAGTACCATTTCAATTTAGGCTTGATTCACCTTGTTATGGTGACAGCCTCACCAAATCTCAGAAGACAGAGTGCAATCAGAATTATGGGTACAAGAGTTCTTGGGGAGCACTACGGGTAATGCTGCTGGAGACTTAGGACTATAAACCACGGGCAGAGTCAGAGGGAGTAGGAGCAGCACAACAGAGAGCTGGGGAGAAGGACACGGTTGAATAGGATCAGGTCAGCCCCACAGCCTCACAGTGAGCTCCCATGGTCCCTTCTGCTGCACTACCACAGCACAGTAGCACAATGAGAGAAGCTGTGGTACAACCCTGCAGCTGGCACAAGCTCTACAGATGGGCATAATTGTGAGCAAGTCCAGGAGAGCAAGTACCAGAACAGGGGTCTTCTGTTGCTCATTAAAACCCACATTCAAGGTCTGAGACTTGAGATTCTGAGGTTATTGGACTGGAAGGAGCTCCTAGTATCAGGTGATCAGCATACAGGATTAGTATCAAGGCTAGAAGTACTTTGGCCCCAACAAAAATTACCTTTTCTCAGTTCAGGTTAGAAGATATCAGGTGCCCTATTAACAAATTGATAAAATGATAGGGGAAAAGACAAAGGAAACTTATCTGAAGGTGAAAATGTTTTGTCTTATTTTCTTTTTAACTGGAGACCTTCTGGAATCCAGAGATGACATTAAACTTCCTCTTAGAAAAGGGAATTGAAAAGAAAAAATGATCAAGGGATGAACAAAAGAAGCCTTTTCTTACCACTGTATGAATAAAAAATGTTATTAATAAGCCCTTTCATTCCAGGCTTCTACTCTGTAGTCACATATATTGAATTTATAACAACACAGATGAAGGTTTTTACCTCACTAGTCCTTCACCCCACTACAGATAAAGGAACCACAGAAAGGATAGACACACAGAGGCAGAACCAGGGGGGATGCATAGATTTAATAAAAAAAACCTTTAAAATTGGTTCTTTTGTTTCTCAGTTCTCCATATTTGTATTCCGTAACCAATTCTTTACTAAATATATTTTACTGGGTCCTTTTGTTTCAAACTAAAAAAAAAGCGAAACATTTAATCTACACAGGCCTGCAAAATGAAACCATTCATTTGGAAACATTCTGAGATACTGAAGAAATTAAAATAATAACATCTACTCTGGAGTGTGGGTTTTCAGGCTCTTTAAGTGCTCCCAGGACATCTACAGGATGTGACCAGGATACCAGTCTCTTCGCAGAAACATGAGTCTAGCAGAGGTGTTACAACACTCCTTATCTTTCTGTCTCTTTGCTGATGGAAAGATATTCAACAGAAGATAAATACTTACCTGCAAGCAGTTATCTAGAGGAGGACATAATGATCAAGCCTTGAAAATCGGCTGGTGGGGTGGAATGCCGAAATGGTTCAGTTATGATGCTGAGGTCAACAGGACATTGGAAATTAGAGAACCTGTTGCCAGTTAGTTTGCCCTTTGAGATTCCCCCATGAGCCTTTGTGTGATAACCAAGGATTGGACAACTTAATGAGCATGGAATAAAAAAAGAAGAGATGTAAGGGAGTAGGGCAGTAGGACCTAGAAAAGCTATAAATAAGGGTGAGAAGAGAAAAGATAAATTAATGCCTTATGCCAAAGGCAGTCTCACCTTACAGAATCTTTCTTTCTTTACATTTCTGTGTAGAAAACATTCTTATTATGTATTCATTTTTGGGTATAAATCTAATACTAAGGTTTTGCTATAGTAATCTATGCCATAGAGGACACACTGGCAGTATCCATTTCGGATAGTCACATCTTCTCATGAGGAGAAGGTAGCAAATTGAGGGGAGGAAGAGGAGTAAGAATGTTGGTTTGTGTTACTGTCCTAAACTCATTTTCCCTCTTAAATAGCTTCAGTGTCATTAAAAGGAAGTGTTTTCTCTCCTCATCAGCTGATGATAAATTAAGGAAGGTTTAAGAGGGCATCAGGTTTTCCTCAAAGCAAGTTCTGCAAATCCAACTTACCAAACAATGCAGAGGCTTTATATCCGCTATTAATTGTATTAACATAAAATAAGGTTTCAAGGATTAATTTGAAATAAGAACCAGGAGCTGAACTGAAGATTCTCACAGGAGACAGTGGTAAATATTATCCTTGAACTCTGTAATTATTTGTATTTTTGCTTTATTCAAGTGTCATACCTACCTGAATCTAACCCTAATTGTCTCTTTTATTCTTAGCTTCATATTTTTGTACAGATAGCTAGTTGTATTCCAAACCTAAGCCACCTATCAAAGAATCTCAGAAACATAAGTGTAAGAATTTTTACTGTCCAAAATTAGAAGCATTTATTATAGCAAAAATTTATTAAAATCAAATGGACTCTTGACTCAAATCTAGAATAAAATCACTCTTGTTTGTCTAAAGCCACATAGGATTCTTCTCAGCTTCTACTTAGATTTTCCCATAGGTTAAGCTTTAGTCAAAAGAGAAATTGTGGCCAATTAAAAGGTAAGATAAGTGAACTCAAGTGCCTTCTGAAGGTATAAGCAGAACTCAGGATTCTCATTTTGATGTGTGACAGTAATACCATACAACATTGGGCTTGTCTTCTGCCCTAGGCATGGTGAGGTGTCCTAGCTCAGAACACTATCTGATACTCGTGAAATGTGTCAGTACACACCTGCTGAGGTTAACTATGGATCAGCTTGCTGTGGAGAGATCAGCTTTCCATCCCAGTCACTTCCCATGGGCTTTTGAAAATTTTCCTCTGTGCCTGTGGATGCCTTTTTGTACCACTGTACCTCTAAGAAATATCCTTAGAAAGTGATCATGCTCCCTTTTAGAAAGATGTGTTAAACATAAAAGTAAAAAACTCTGTAATACATAGTGATAAGCTGAAAAAAAGAGAGGAGTCAGTAAAGTACCTTCCAGGCAGTGTCAAAAAAGGAGTAGAAAAAACCTTTAGAACTATTTCTTTCATCCAGACTTCCATTGAAATGACTGTGAAACCTCTCTCATTCATGTCAATGCAAATATGTGACTGTTCTGTTTGACTATAACAGCTGGTATCCTTTTTTTTTTCTGTGCCAACAAGAATATGATGTATTTTACTAGTTCTGAGAAGAACTGTTGGTACTATACAGCTAGTAAACAACTATAAAATTAAAATTTTACACTAAACATAAGGGGTAGGTTCCTACATCATCTTTCTATAGCTATTTCCTCTGGTTTATAGGAGAGGATGTCATCAAGGCATCAGGAATCATCTGGCCTTGTTAGCTCATATAACTAGTGCACTCTAAGTATAGTCCAGCCATTAACTGCAAGGAGAATTCTTCAAGCCTGAGTAACAAGTGTTTTCTGGATGTATCAGGAACTAAAGCAAGTGATGTTCAAAAGCCATGAGGTTCTGTGTCCTCCCTGTATTTAAATCTAAATGCATACTGGGAATTCTGGATTCCTGGGACCCTGATCCAAGATTCACTTGATGTTAATACGTGTTGTTGTCTAGAGAGGACACTCCTGTAGCCAGAATCTAGCATCAGAGCTAGCCAAGATCTGTTGAACAGATTTGAAAAATCAGACCAGCTTGCAATTATCTCTGTGTCTGCTACATTTCCCATACTGGCTGTGAGCCTGACCACTGCCTGATACAAAATGCGTTTGTCATATAAACTAGGCTGAAGGAAGTCAAACATAACTTAGTGCATAGCTTAAGGCATTCTTTTCTGATTCTGGTGTGAACGCGGCATATACTGTTCAAAGGTGGTGACTAGTAAGAAATCTGTGAAGCAAGACCTTGGCTAAGGTGAGGCTTTTATCATAATGCCAACTAAGCAAAGAGTATTAAACATCTAATCTGTGTCACCTCCGTGGCAATTTAGGGCCATTATTTGGTGCCCTACCCACTTTCCTGGAAGTGAGGAGCAGAACAGAGAAGATAAGAGCGAGAAGACCCATGCTCATGACTGAAATGTGTGAAAACTTAATTAACAGAATAATTACACAGCAGAAATAATATCTTCTCTCAGTGAAAATCTGGCAGGAAGCATGGGCCCTATGGATCATGCGTCCAAATATTTAGTTAGTGGAAAAGCCATTAGTCACAAAAAGTCTGCATCTGCTGGGAAGTATTAAGCAGCTTCTTTACTTCAAATAACACAATATGCCTTTAAATATCCTTCTCTGGTCTTCTCAGGCATGCTGGAAATGAATATGTGATTTTTCTCCCACCTACCTGGGTAATTCAGTTGATTTGTGCCAGTTACACCAACAGAGGAACTGGACAGAACCTAATAGCATCTGTATATCTAGCAGTCTGGTAAGGTGTAAAAAAATTTGGGCATTGCTCTGCATCAGACAAACCTTTGCAGCCAGGATGAATAGCAGAAGATTTATTAAATTAATTCCTTTCCCATAGAGTTGAATCTACACTGCCTCCCATGAATCTACACTGGCCGGCCATGTTTTTCTTCTATGTAACATACATTTGATGTGAAAAATACTAAGATAATCAGACAAGCAGTGTAATTTTCTTGATATCTGGTTAAAGATGCATCGCCTAATCATTTTATACTTATCAGTAACAATTTGCATCGTGCTAGAATTTGATCACCTTGCTTTTTTCTTACTAGCTTTTTTAAATTATTTTAGTTTTTGTCTATTGGAAAAATTTAAATCCCAGGAATTAATTTTAAAATAAATAAGTTTAGATATTAGCTGCAGCTCATTGTTTCTAAGCAGATTGTGAGGCATAAATCTGGGAGTTTAATATTCCTCCTTAATTTTATTTTTCATGTAGGGCAATATTTGGGCCAGTGAATTGAAGCAAATCATTCAGTGTGATTATCTTCTCATTGAAATGCTCTTTATTGTGCCTATTTGTTTGATGTGTTTTTATCATACATTGTGTTTCTGATGGCTTTGAGGTAAAATAATCATTATATGTCACCCATACTATCTCTTTTAATCTCCAGAAGATTAAGCATGTTTATTTAAAAACCCCTTTGATAGTGTCTTCACTAACTCAGCTATTTTATAAAATTGGAAATAATGAATCAGGGAGATGTAATTTTGATGATGCCATTTACACAACTCCTATGAGGGTAGCTTGCAAAATAACTGTAGATATATAAATGTCTGACACACATATAGTGGGAATGGGGAAAATATTGCAATTTTACATAGGTTATGAAGCACTGGAAAAATACAGTCAGTGAAAAGCAGGACATTTAATAAATCACATTCTTCAGGAACTGGTGGACTCAGGAGATATCTAACAGATCAGGAATGGTTCCTTTCATCTCTGGGTCACTGGTTCAAATTCAGTACAGATGGGTAGCAATTATAAGTCACTGCTATTTAAGGGTTCTGTGATGAGCTCCTGAAATGGAGCTGTGAACACTTGGGCATTGCAAAAGAAAACCCCCAAAACCTAGAATATCTGTGAAACTCATAGCCAGTAGAGCACTCAACAGGGCTGAGCAAATCATAGACTTTCTGGAGCTCAGTGTGGGCTGTTTTTATGTGCTGTTGTGAGACTGGCACGTCTGAACTTGTGACAGAAGGGTCTTCATGGACATTTAATGCTAATGCCCCTTGAATTCAAGAATAGACAATCACAATACTGAGAAGTCCTCACTACACACCTGCAGTTTCAGCTCTTCCCTGCGACTCATTTGATTCTTGGCTTGCCCCTGGGACACCACTGCTCCTTAGTGGACTCAAGTGGGTTGGTGCTGGGATCCAGGACATCTGTAACTCCCAGCCATCCTCTTCGAGCTTTATCTTGCAGTACTCCTGAATATCAAGTAATTATTCAGTGGTGTGAGGATTAATGTCCAAATTTTCAGACCTTAAGAAGGGGCTGGAAGATCCTTGAGTCCCTGTGGTTTGTGGTGTTGAAGTTATCCTAAAGGAGGGGTGAAAACAAGACCTTCTGGATCAAAAGGCACATACAGGACATATATCAGCATATACATATGTCTGTGATCCAGCACTGCAGCTGGCTACCAGAAAGCATGCTCTAAAAGTATAGTTCAAATAAAATGTGTGGGGCTGAAATATACTCAGATTGTACAGATGAACGGCTTATAGCTGGAACTCAGGAATGTAAATTTGTAATTTCTTTTTTCCCTATCAATGCAACGTCAAAGGGGGAGACTCCTGATGCCAGCCACGGGTCACACTGTCTGATTTGACTGCCATTTGACATAGGACAGTGTTTTTCAATTATATATATACCCCTTTGTTTTTCTGGTTCTTTGTACAGTTTTAGTCTACAAATTCAAATTCTCTGTAATTTGCATTATATGGTGAAAGTATTGTCTCTTCACGAAGGATGGTTTTCTGTAGCAGCCAAATCAAAATCGAAGAGATGAACGTATTTCATCACCTGAAGTTGAGGTTTGGCATATAGTGAGAACAGCTGCGACAGTGGGGGAAATTTCACACAGATCCCATCCTACTAGCTGTTAAAGCAATTCCATTTGCACTCAGCACTTCGTTATCTCTTAGAAAATAATGTCACCAAGGTATTCAGATTAGTTGCTTTCAGAAAACTGAGGTAATCTTTAAGAATGAGTGAGGAGTGGACACTCAGAAGAGCAGAAAAACAGAAATTAGGTTTATCTTTATTGAAATTCCTCAGTCCTTGCCTTGGTCCAGAGGTGAATAAGCTATCCTCATAGCATGGGGTGCAGGTGAAAATTGGCTTGAATTCAGATATGTGTATACATGAAGTGCCCAATAAGCAAGATGTATCTCTCTGGACTTTGGGAAAGCTTTCCCCAAATGACCTATGTAATTAAAATCTTCATTGCCTTCTTGGCCCAAGAGAAAAAAATTGGCAAAACAGATGCTAGCAAGCAATAACTATATTTAAGTGTTGTTTATAGAGAAAGATATAGGTGCCTTTTGGGCAATAAAAATTAAGATACAAATACATGTTAACTGTTATCAACGTTCATGCTTGTAACAAACTGCCTTCAGGGACTGAAAGTTCCAGTCACATATTTCAAGTGTCTCTGATAAGTATATGTGTATAAGGAGAAGCCTATCACAGGAAATACACTACAGGGAATATTTCTGTACTTATCTGGAAAATGAGGCTTTCAGTTCATGACCAAGTTCATGGACATTTCAGTTTTGCTGCTTAAAAAGTCACAACATAGACATTTTTAATTATTTTCACTTCAGATAATTCATATGGTCCTGTTCAAGTTAGTGTTTTTTCTGCCATAATTTTTTTTTGGATATGAAGGATCTTTATTTTCCCTTTTCATCTAGAGATGTTTCCTTTTTCCTAACCTAAAAAAGATGCCCTGTAAATAAAATCTTACTTTTTACTAAGTCTACTTCCATTCTACAAATACTCCTTGCTTCTGAAAAAATTAGCAAGCATCAGTTACCGAGTTTCAGGTTCCCCCTTTTGGAAAATTAGTTGACTTATGAAAAACTGAGAATAGAGAAACAAAGGAAAATAGAGATAAGGGAACTCTACTTGTTTTTTTTTTATTTTTAGGGATTGAATGTGAAAAAATATGGTGGAAAGGGAAAAAGCGATTGCATATGCTGTAGATTTAGTGTGGCTGTTTTACTATGGATTCTAATTCCTGTTTAGAGCTCTGATGGAAACTTTTCAAATGCTGGAACCTTACATAATGTGTGTTTCTTTTGTGAACCCTTCCATGTTGAGTAGGTGAACTCACCTTGGTGCATCTCCTTCCCAAGGCTGCTGATAGGGTCTCACTCTATCTGCACAGCCATTGAAGTGACATTCAAGAAATCTGTGGGCCTTCATTGTTTCTGAGGACTTTGTTTCTTTGTCAAGAGATTCAAAACTTCAGAAAGGAAGAAGTAAGCAGACACAAACTGATACGCAGGCAGCATGATTCTATAAATAATTAATTTTCATGAGTAAAATGGAAAATAAGATTTCCATTTTAAATGGCATTTGATGTTTCAATTTTGTGTCAGATTTCTTGCAAAATTTAGACAAATAGTGGTTGAATGTCCTGTTATAGTGAATTTCCTTTTTTTTTTTTAGGAGCAATTTCCTCTATCACAACACTCAACCCATTCTGTTTTCAAAAACTAGAGAGACAAAGAAAAGCTCCTCAAATCCCCTGGCCCCTGGACAGATCTCTTGCATAGCCTCACCTTAGATGACCTGGTATGGCTTGGACTAGCAAGGAGCCTTGGCTCAATGCTTTTGGAGGCACTGATGAGAAATTCTCCACATTGTTTGATACAGAGATCAGAACAGCTCTAAAAACTTAGTGCTGATCTGTAAGTGTAGATGGGAATAGACAATTCAAAGAATAGAAATACTAGGATATAGTGAATACCATTTGGTCTTGTCTTTCACTGAAGAAAACTTAAACTCAGTTCATCATTAATTCAGCTCTACTTGGTAAGCTATCTTTTTCAGTACACAGTGTAGAAAAAACAAATATTCCCTCTGAGATGAATCCCTGCTCCAGCCCTTCTATGAGTAAATGCTCCCTTTGCTCCCTCTGAGTATTGAAAGTTGTCCTTCCAAGTCTGAAGAAGGTAGGATGCTTCACATGACAATCAGATTAAAGTTCTTCTTGATGTAATGACACAGCTTATAAAGCAGTAAGCTTTTGCAGAGGCAAGATGACAAGGAAGGCATTGTAGACATAGCAGGCAGCCAGGTGTAAAGGTCTTCTCTCTTAGTTGTTTAGGTATGTATGCCTCACCTATAACTGTTAATATAACCATGAGCAATAAAATAATGAATGTCCAAGCGTATTCTGACATGCCAAAAAATATAACAAAGTATTGCCTGTGGCTGTTGATAGGCACAGATGAAAAACAGCTCTCCTTTTAAAAATATGATTTAATGTAAATAACAGTATTTTTCAGAAGCTCTGGTTTTGTCTTCTTATGGGGAAAATTCCAAATTCCAGAGCATTTCATTTTGAGGGATTATTTAAAGTATTATAAATGATTGCTATCCATTATCTGTGTATGATACTGGGTATATTAAATATGTATTATTACAACACTGAATGTCATATAAAATCAAAGTGAAATGATTTAGAGCAAAATATTTTCCAATTATTCTTGACTGATTTTTTTTATAATAGGTAATTGCAGAAAACGGTTATTTAGGACTACCTTGTACTCTTACTTGGAACTAGAATAACTGAAATGTAGAATAGCCTGCAAACAAAAATCTGGGCTCCCAACTGGCTCTATCCACTGGTTTACTGGCTTATTTTGGACACTGCTGAAACAATCCAGGGCAAAAGCAGAAGATAGCTCTAGGAATTTGTGCAGGCTATAGAGTCGGTTGAAGGCTGCTGCTTCAAATCTAGAGGGCCTGCATGGTAACAAGTTGGTTGCATGATGTCAGCCATGTGGTATGACTTTGCCTTCCTGAGTGTGAGTGACAGACACAGGATTAGCATTAATTAGTTCACTTCTGCATCTCAGCCAAGGTTTGACATGGCAAAGCAGGGAACCCTGCTTTGCTGGATGCTGATCTGGGCTTGCTCCATGGTTAAAAATATAGCTTCCACGTTCCAGATCCAGTCCAGTTTTTATTAGCACTGTCACCGTGAAGACAGAGGAAAAGCTAAGAGAGCTGTTTCACCACTACAAGGATAATAAAAAAGCATCAGACTTGGTAAGTGTTTAGAGACAGTACCCTGGGAAGACAGGGACAAAAGGCATTGAACTGCAACCAGCAACACAATCCAAGGTAACAAGCAGTTAGCAGCCAAGGCAACATTAATAATTTAAATATTGCATTCACAATAATTTAACGGCACTACCCAGAACATAAGGTGATATAGTGAATGAAGCCAGAATAAAGTTTGTAAGTGCCAGCACATAAAAGAATCTCCATGGAAGAGACTAATGTTCAGATTGTCCATTCTTGCTTGTTTGTTTCATGAAGATCATAAAAGAGAAGTGCTTAGTTTGGAGTAGCTCTTATTCGCTAGCCGTGGGTTGTTTCTGAAGGTCCTATTGACAGACGACTTATAGAGTGTGACAGGTGGACATATTTTGCTGTCTTTGAAAACTGAACAACAAATACTTTTGCTATTTAGAAGTCAGAAGTGGAGAAAAGGATCTGAGCTACAGAGCACTCTCCCAAAATATACATCCCCTCTCTGCATGTACTGCTTGCAAACTCTGCCTTCATCTAAAGTGACATTTGGTTGTAACTCAGCCTAAATAATGAAAATTATGAAAAAAGTATACAGTAAGATCATAGGAATTCCATAGCTCAGGGCAGGCTCTTAAAATTTATCACTTGCTTACACACAGAGTGGAAACAATCTACCACTGTGATTACACCCACTACTACATCACTGAAGATGCTCACCTGAGTAAAATCCATGATCATCCTGGGCTGCATTTGCTCACTCCAGCAAGTCAAATTCTTTTCTAGAAGAGACATTGTAAAATGGTTACTGCTTTTACAGCAGGGATGTGTCCATATCTGTAGGTAGAGCATTTTCTTTAATTACATAAAAAAAGAATGATTTTTAGAATCACACAATCATAGTATCATAGAATTACAGGGTTGGAAGGGATCTTCAAAGGTGTCCTGGTTTGAGGTAAAATAGGGTGAATTTTCTAGTTCGTAACTTCACTTTTCAGCTAGGCCTCTTCTGTCTGACTAAACTCTGAATTTAACTGCACATTGTTCAGACACTGTTAGCTCCCAGACTGATAAGACCAGGGAATGGTATGCAAGAAGCTCTTATTTTCATTATTCACTATGGTGATCAAGGTCAGAAAGTTTGTCATCCACCCTACCGGGGGGCTGGAAACAGAAAGACGTAGAGAAGTCCCACCTGTAAGGAGGAGTGGACAGGGCAGGTGACCCAAAATTGACCAACAGGAGTATTCCATCCCATCTGCCCCATGCTCAGTATAAAAGCTGAGGGATCCAAGGGTCAGGTTCTTCTTTTTTCCTGCTTCGTTCTTTCTTCAATGGCTGACATCTAGGAAAGACTCTGCCTTTGACCCCGATCCGAGCACTCCTGAATCCAGATCCGGCATCCAGCTCCTGACTGAACTGGCCCCAGCCTGGGACTCTCCCTGCGTCTGCTGGGGACGTGATCATCATCCCGGGAGCTTGATACGGTTTTGTAAATATTGTATACCTTTTTATCTTTTCCTTTTAATTTTATCTATTATTTCATTATCTATTAAAGTAGTTTGGAATTCTTCTAAACTCACAAATCTCCTCATTCCTTCCTCTCCTCTCTTCTGAGAGAGGAGGGGGGGGCATCTGTCATTTGGGGGTGGTCCTTTTGGGCCTAAACCAGGACAAAAGGTCACCTAGTCCAACTCCCATGTAGTGAGCAGGGACATCCTGTTCTAAATCAGGTCGATCAGAATTTCATCAGTGTCTCCAGGATTGGGGCTTCCACTTCCTCTCTAGGCAACTTATTCCTCCCTCGTGGAGAGGAATTTCTTTCTAATGTGTAATCTAAACCTGCTCTGCTCTATACTGAAACCATTGCCCCTTGTCCTATTGCTACATGCTCTGATAAACAGTCCCTCCCCAGCTTTCCTGTAGGATGTTCAGCACATTAATTCTACACCATGGAGCCTTCTCTTCTCCAGACTGAACCACCCCAACTCTCTCAGCCTGTCCTCGTAGGAGAGGTGCTCCAGTCTCCTGATAGCACTCATGGCCATCCTCTGGAACCACTCCAACAGGTCCATGTGCAAAGTAGCTACACAGCCTGAGTTAAGAGAAAATTAAAATTCCTGTGGAAAACAGATATTTATGACTATGTACTGGGTGCCGCTCTCAACTTCAAGCTGCAGTGATCCACCAAACCAGTTCTGGCCACCAACCAATTCTTGACGCTCCTAAGTACATTGTGACTGCTGTTGCTAAACTTAAATTGGTCATACCAGGCAGACATCAGGTAGACCTACCTGGGTCTAAAGGATGAAAATAATTCTTCTGTATAGAGGATCTAAAAGGAAGGCTACATTTTTCTGTGCTCTACAAAAATGTAGTGTGAACTCCACCATTCATCTTTTTTCCCTGGAGCTTCATTTGGATACCAATGCAGTGCTGTCATTACTAACAGCACTCCAGAGCATCTTTTCTGACTTAAGAAAAATATTAGGTGTGGTATTAATACCACCCATTGACACAAGAAATTATGATTTGTACAGCTTCTTTCCCTTCTGCATTATTTTATACAAAAGTGAAACCTATGAGCATTTTCCTTATCTTTTATGTAAATGGACTTTAGATCAGATTCAAGAAGGTGGAAAATCATATTGCTAGCAAGAATAAGTGCCTGGCTGAGCCCAGTGGTTCAAGATATGATATTTGGTCATTAAGCATGTAGTGAGTGGGCTTCAGGCAACACATAGACAGGCAGCATGTGTACTTCCTTTCACATCTAGCATGTTGGTAAGGATGCACAGCAAACACAAGGGGGTTCTGGCTCCTTCCTTACCACTTGGCTGAATTTGGAGTCCTCAGGGTAGCCCCAGAGTCTTTGCCCACTAAAGGCAGGCCATAGCCTCTATAAGGGGCTAAACTGGCCAATAATGAGTTTTTCTGAGTTTGTTTTACCAAGAGGAAAAGAAAGCTATGAAAAAAAAGTGGTTATAGATGCTTTATATCCTGTCTTCTTAATCTCCTAAGTGTCTGCATTAGATCTGCATCAGTGATGCACTAGTAAACACTACTCAATCAGATTGTACTCTTCATGTCCTTTTCTCCACACTTACTTTTCATTAATTCAGACTTTCCCATGGATGTGCTTGGACAATTTTCCCTTCCCTGATCCTCTCCCTTCACTTTTTCTTTTTGAGGAGCAAAATTCACTCTTGACTTGCTACCAGTAAACCAAATACAAAGAGATGCCTATTAGCCCATGACTGCTGCACCAGAGGTTGTTTTCCTATATGTTTATTGGGCAGGGATTCAGCATTACTGTCATATCTACTTCTATCCTTTGATGGTCCCTGCAGTATTTAGCGAGCAATATCTTCGTATTTTATAAAGCATATTTAGTAATGATGCTACTTTCTCTGGCAATGCTATAACTTGAAGACTCAGGCTAGTGAAAAGAAGAAAAAACATGAACGAGAGAAATCAAAACAGTTTTCTCCAGATAAAGAAAAAGCAATCTTTAGGAATTTAAAACATCTATTTTAGAGGAGGTAATCCTATGGGTCTTCTTTTATTTTTTCTTCTCTTTTAATTACTTTTCTCTTAGCAGTTCCACATGAAAAGACATTATTCTTTCCAGCCCAGAGGGAATGACTGAAGCTCCTGTTTGACTATCTCAGTGCTTTTTTGACAACTGTACTGATAATTTGGATGCTTTTTAAATTTTGTTTTTCTTTTCCTCTGGAGCTCTGAGGACTGGCTTACCAGAAGAGCTCTCCTGTGAAATCTTTCTACGACATGGCAGGGACATTGTTTCCCTTGGACAGATGAGTTATTGTTTGCAGCAGGTGGATGAGTCCAACTTTGTGGATCTTCTGTCAGAGGATCTCCCTCAGTGGCATACATAAAAAGAACAAAGTTTATCTCTGAAAGGAAGTAGAGAGGAGGACCTTGGAGATTGTGTTAGACCCCAGTGAAATCAAACTGAATTCAAAAGTGACCCATTATTGTTCTTTTCTGTTAGCTCTTGGAGCATAAGGGGACAGCAGTCCTACTGAGATCCTCTAGGGGCTACTGCAGTTCAATAAACAGCAATCAATAAAATGCAAAACTAGTTTTAAGTCTGATACAGGGTGTGTTAGTCTCTGGTGTACTGTTTTGGATTTCAGAGGAGTTACAAACAATGAAATTTGACCCACTGAGTGTTTGCTGTCTGCTTCTACATTGCCACTAATGAAAACGGACGTCAGGGAATACAGGCTTTTCTCTCAGGACACATTGTGCTGTCTTGTTTTCCTGAGGGAGAAAAGAGTTTTCAGTTCGCTTTTGTTGCTTTGTTCCCTGCTTTCTCAGAATATTATAAAAATAGTACCTCATCTTATGTTCTGCAGAGAAGACACAAGCACTGTGTATGTAACAGTTACTTCCCTCTTGTATAATGCCTTCAGGAATTCTTTTTTATTTGTGTTAATAAAAATCAATGTTTTGATAATCTGTGCTTTAAAGATACCAGGCATCCTTGATAATTCTCTCCAACAGCATGGAGCTCAGGTTCACTGTGAAGTGCTGTATGCAACATATGAGACTCAGCAAGAGAGTCTGTTAAATACACTGCACTCAAGCTTGCCCCCTCTCTCACATGCACACTCAGACTTCAGGAGGAAATCTCTACAGGATATCAAAGCAAATTTCAAACAAAGAAGGTTTCTCTGTGTCAATAGATGTAGCACAAGGGCTGCCTGTTGTTTCATGAACAATGAATCTTCTCCAGCCTATAAATAATGTAAAGACAAGACTCTGGATTTTTTAAAAATTCTGCTAGCTCGAGGATACCTACCCAGTATGCCTTCTTGTTTACAATTTCCAGTACAAACATATATTGTGTTTGTTTTCAGACAAAACATCAGCTTTCCTGACTTCTGGAATTAACCTCTAGTACATATTAGCCGCAGCCTTTTAAGCAGTTTTCATTTACAGAGGCATTCAGCACAGTGATTGTGGAGGACTGCACCCACACAGCTGAGAGCTGAGCTCCTTGGCATGAGGTGTGTGGTGCAACCGCAGTGTGAGCAGACACTGCTAATGAGTAAATGCAATCAGCTGGCAGTCCCTGGGCAAGCATCTCCTCTCCAGGTAAGCACTCTATAAAGCATTTATAAATGTAAAATGAAATGGCGCATTGAGTAATGCACCTTACACAGATCCAGGAACTTGCCAAATTCAATTTTTTGTTCAAAGGTAGGAGATATGTGTCATCCTTGGCATGTGAAGGCCTTAACTCCTGACATCTCCAGGAGCTCAGATGGATGCCCCAAGTACTTGAATATTCTGTATGTCTCATTCATCTTTTGTCCCACAGTTTGTGTATTCTTTTTCCTTTGCAGATGCACTGAGCCCAGTGGAGAGAGCCCCTGCTTCAGGCTAGCCTGTCTTGCCAAAACTAGTACCCTTTCCAAAGTATGGAGACATGCTTGAACCCTGGCAGGCTGCAGAGGCCACAAAGCCCCTACCTGCCTCTTGTTAACCAGCAGGCTTTTATAGGAAATGCTCCTTTTGTGTAGTGTCTGATCCTTTTCCTGTGGATGAAGTGTCTGTATACCATGGCAAGCATTTCTCTGTGTTATTCTGAGGCTCATCTTAGGTTGGAGATGCTCAGACAGAGAGTGCTTACATGCAGTCTGGAAAACAGGTTCCCAAACATCTTACTGGAAGGAAAAGAAAATGAGAGACAGTGTTGGAGTGTGGGCAGCAAGGGAGATTTAGATAGCAGCTCTGGAGTTAAGCACCTAAAATCTCTTTTCTTACAATTTTGAACACTTCCAATTTTTTTTGAATTTTGCAGAAACTTTGTGTCAAAACCAATTTTAGTCTATGGCTCTGTCTACTTCACTTTAAATTAAAAACATTATGAAGATGTAAGGCTTCTGTTTGAGACCTGAGTCTTGACCACTTCTAAATGTAGTCAGGGCTTTATCTTTGCTGTTAGCCACTTCTTTTTCCAGGAAGCTTTTTGAAAATGAACCAGAGGTATTCAAAAGTGAATGCACTTTATTTAAAAATGCATTTGAGCATTTAAGAAGGGACAAATGTCTCACTCCAATACACATAATGGGCCAAGACTAAGATGAATTATTGCCCACACCAGAGAGCTGGATTTAGTTGAAATAAGTTGAGGAACAACTGCAAGTCATAGCTGTCTATCAGCTCTTCGATGCTACTTGGGAAGGAATGTCCACTCAGATTTTCCAGGCCCTCTGAATCTTGGCTGACAGGAGTCCAGATCATGAAGGCAACACTCAGACAAGTTTAGTGTCCAGCCACAGTGGGAAAACTCCCCCTCTCACCTGATTCATGCCAACTCATAACAGTGGGGAAGTATTTTCTTGGCAAACTCCATCTGTTGCCATTGTGCCAGTGATACCCATTTAGAATCTTTCAGCCTGGCAGCTGCAAAATCATGACTTCTACCTGCAAAGCATAATTAAGACAATAAATACTTATTATATGAACTTAAGAATGCAGCAGGGAGAGGGAAGGGTCAGCAAATTAGCTGCTATTGCTGTCAGTCACCCAGAAGGTGACTTATTCTCAGACTTTCATTAGCTTTTAAATGTATTCCAGGTGCTAATCTAAACTCCAGGCCCTACATATCCAGCTGAGGTATTACTTCCTTACTGCCCAAGTCAGGTTTTGTGTTCTACATTTGCTCTCCAGGAATATCGTTATAAATCCATAGCTGAAAGAGCCTGTGCATCTTAAGTGCTTTTTTGTTTCCCACCTCTGAATATTCTGCCAGCAGAGATTTAGAACATTGACTCTGTAAATGCTTTCATGTCAAGACTAAAGGCAACACTTATTTAATTCATTCTTTGACCCAACAGTAGCTTTATCTTAGGTTATCACTTGTTAAGCTCTATAGAATGTTTTAAACATGAAGGAGACTGCTGCGTGTATACATATCCAGTGTACTGCATTTTACTTGTGCAAATTTGACAGCAGTGATTCATAAACATCAAAACCATTTCATGTTGCAAACTATGCTTTACTTCATCTCCATTCACAGGATGTGTAACACATTCTTGAAAAAAAGGAAAAAAAAAAAATTGCATTTGTCCTCTACCCAGTTATTAACTCTTGATTGTAGGTCACAATAGGTTACAGATTTTTATATATATACACATATGTATATATGCTTATACACATAACTTTTTTTACAAAGAAGAAGTTTTGTGTTTATGCATAAGCATACATGTATATATAGATCAAATACAAACATGTAAATATACACACACATGAGGACAATTGTAGCAGTGATGTATACCATAGTTTAAATGAAGAACTGGATTTATGTATCTGTTGTACTGCAGCCTTATTAGAATAATATTTGCTGTATATCATTCATCAGCAGTGCAAAACCAAAGCACATACACAAACCCATCAGTTCTGCCAGCATAGGATTTATTCCTGAATCTGCAGAATTTGTAGGTGTATTTAAAACTTGCATCTGACCGTAACCCACATAACTGATGTCAACAGAGTCCTTTTGGATTTGTATCACATAACAAATACCAGAAATTCAAAAGCACTGATGCTGTCGGAATCATGGAGCAGATGATAAATTCTCACTCAAACATCTCTTTAGCCTGATTCCTCCCTCCCTGATACAAGACCAGAGTCCATGACATCCTCTTGTTGATTCTTTTAAAAAAATAAATTTTGGATTGAAGCAGGAAAGGATCTACACTATCCTGCAGCAACTTCCCTAGTCTGTCCAAACAGGGGACCAATGACTGCAATGAATCAGAGCAGTTCAGCCCTGTACAGAGGGATAGTTTAGTCTCAACATTCATCTTGTCTGCTAGTTGCCTGCTGTGACATCGACATCTAAAAAGAAAGAATGGAACAGCTAAAGCTCCAGGAAGGAGATGCTTTAGAAACATGGGAGACAGCTAGACAAGGTTTAAATGACCTGTTTTCTAACTGCAAGTGATGGTTGCCAGCAGCAAGGGAGATGCTTAGAAGTGAGCTTTCTTTTTGACACCTCCTTGTTTTCAACTTGAACTGTAGAGTTTTAGAAGTTTTCAGTTAGTGCAGGTAGAAAAACTTAGCTATAAAAATGAAATACAGAACTGCAGAGAGAATGTGCCACATGCAGAATTAACCCTGATGACACATATTTTTTTAATGGGGGTATTCAGCCTGGAGAAGAGAATGCTTCACAGAAACCTTACAGTGGCCTTTCAGTATCTCAAGAAGGCCTGGAGTGTGACTTCTTATCAAGGCGTGTAATGATAGGATGAGGGATAATGGCTTAAAACTGGAAGGTGGTAGATTTAGAGTAGATGCCAGGAAAAAATTTATACTATGAGAATGGTGGGACACTGGAAATGGATACCCCATCCCTGCAAGTGTTCAGGGACAGGCTGGATGAGGCTTTGAGCAACCTGGTCGAAGTAGGAAGTGTCCCTGCCCATGGCAGGGGGGGTTTGAACAAGATGATCTTTAAGGTTCCTACCAACCGATTCCATTCTATGATTCTACTTACATGTGGTTGATGTTTTGAAAATAGCACACCAGTTGCTGTGAAAGGTGGAAAACATCTGGTTGTGCACCATGAAAGTTAAGGCCAAATTAAGTGAGCAAAATATTGGGGCCCAGGCAAGTTCAACTGAGACCATTGACAAATCTGAAGTCAGAAAAACTTTCAATTGCTGTCATTTTAGTTCCCTTTTGTGTTTGGAAAGGCTTCTTTAAACTTACTACAATTACCCATAACAGGGGAGAATCAAAACTCACTATGCACAAGAAAGCCACACTTCCTTTTTTTTATCTTTTTCTATACTTTCCTTTTAAATTTTTTTTTAAGAAAATGCACTTTTAATAAAAATAAACAGTTAGGAAATCCTAAGGTCAGCTGGTACTAACCATTTTCTATTCGATGCATGGAATCATCCTAAACAAATAAATATTACAGCTGTCAGTCCCATGCTTATTGTTGTATTAATTGTTGTATTAATGTGAAATCCATGAAAAGGGTAAGTTTGTAACATATAATGCTCCACTAGTGCTGAGGCAATGTAGAGTGTGAGTGTGAGTAGGAGATATTATCTCAGCCATATATTTTGAATAGCTATTTGAAGCTACCACTTTGCAGCAAATAAAGTGTGCTTTATCCTTATTAAGATTGCAATCAAGTCTAAAGCTGTGGCTTAGTGGGCTAACCTTGTTGCTTCACTTCTCTTGCTTTGCAGGGGATCGACCTCTCTTTGCTGCTCATATTGAGCAGGCAAACTTGCAGATTTCAATCCTGCTGGCATATGCCTCTGAAATAAATGGGCCACCTTTTGGTCTGATGAGGAAATTGTGAATCTAGGTGTCTTCCCTTCAGCCAATAAAGGACCCCAGTGAGGGGCTGATGTTCCTTCACCATCATTAATGTTATAAACCATGTGGCTTCTTAGCAAGATGACTGAAACACATGCAGAGAATTAAATTAGCCATGGCAAGAACAACAACAAACCCCAGTCTATAACCTCTTAATAAAAATGTCCTTGGATGAAAGCTATGTGACTAAACTTGAATGGAATTATCCAAAGTTTTTTCCTGTTTCCTTGCGGGTCATGTAAGAGATGAAAACAGCACTACATCTTTGATGTAGTTGTAATAAATATTCAAAGTCCTTTCAATTACTGCCTGAGTAATTAGTGTGAAAGCAAATAAAATAGGGAACAACAGAATGACATTCTGGGTTTCCTCAAGGGACTGCATTTTGGGAGTTGCAGTACTGTATTATATGTGATGAAACTTTGAAAACAGTAGAGGAGAAAGTTGAGAATAGTAGGTGGTGGAAGCCTCCAAAATACACTATATTCCCAGCTGTGCATTTAAGGGACTACATTAGCACTGCCACCTTCAACTGCTATGATTTGCCAATCCTAGTTTTGGAAATTATCCTTCCTTGCTCTTTGTGCCCTGAGGGAAGTCTCTGTGCATTACTCTGTTGTCTGATTGAGGGAATCCTTTATAACAAAATAAATCAGGCCATGAGAAGCAGAGGATGTTTTCAAGCCAAACCTCCTATGAAGAAACTCATGTTGACAAGTGAGAGTTTAGCTCTAGGAATCTCATCTAGCTCATCTTATGCTGTGATACAGTGAATCTTTGTTGTTACCTGTCTTTTCAAAGGCACCCCAGAATCCTTGTTGAGATTCCTCAAAGTACTTCAGAAACACCACTTCTCCCTAGAAAACAGACAGGATTTTGTGGTGGCTATTTTTAAACTAATACAGGTAATAAAAATATTTGTGACTGTCCTGGTGAAGAACCTAAAAAGGTCTCTACACTGTCTTGAATAAGACTGATAGATAACTTCACATCCATGGAGTTCTCCCATTGTAGAGGTCTCAGAAAGCCTGTCATTCATAAGAAAGAAGGAATACATCAATACATCTTGTTATCTCATTCCATCTTTCAAGCTGCCTTCTGGACAACCATGTAATCTCCTCCATGAGATGGTAGTAGGGCCCCACTCCAGTTATTTTTCATTCGTTATATCAAAGTTCCCATTGTAGTTATCAGTTCACCTGTGTTTACAAGTAAGGTGATGTGCACCAGAGGGCAAGCAATTTCAGTTGTATCACCATGTGCTATATGGACCTATCCTCTCAATCTCAGTGAGTGGGAATACAGTAATGTCTCCTATGATACCATGGAGACAATGAATTCAAAACATACTGGTCTTAGCAACAGCAGAGTTTTCATCAAACATAAACAGATGGTCACTAGTTTGAGTATTTCACACCTCAATCAGGCCAGATAAAAGACTGAGGACTGAGGGATAAAACTACTGGAAATCGGAACACGGATGTGAACTGTTCAGTTGTCTTTCTGTGTTTAAGCTTCCTGTTTTGCATTTTACAATTTCTAGCAGCAGACATCTGCTTTAAGGAACATGTGGGGAATTTTGTGACTCTTCTGCTGTTCCCATAGATAAGCAGTCTCTGCTACTGACTCTTGATACTAACATTTCTGTTTTGGAGGCTGCAGCACACATCAAAGTTTGTGAATGACAGGGAAATCTGTACAAGAAACAGAATTTTTCTGTTCTGCAGTTGATGGTTAAAAAGGACTCCTTTCTGACTGGCATTTCAGTGGTCCACAGCTTTCTAGTATGATCAGGAGCTATATATATTATCTGTTGCAGCCTTCTGTGACTCAGCAGCAAGCAGACAAACAAAATTAAAGTGACATCAGCAGTTTTCAAATAGAAAAAGACAAAGCTGACAAAGGCATTTTGCTTTAATTCTTTAAAGCGGATATTGCAAATAACAAAGTGCACACACACACACAGAGGAATACTCAGCATGGAATTTTTTAAAATGTTGCCAGCAACCTCATCTTGGACAAAGAGGAGTCACTGCCTGCCTTGGTAGCAACTTGTATTTTGAATTCAGCTGATCAAAGACAAGTAGAGATAGCAGTGGCTGCAGGCAGCTGCAGCAACTGTGCCAGTGTGCCCTTGCATCCGGGTGGAGCTGACAGGCAGCAGCCAAGAAGGTGGCACCAACCCACAGCATCAGCCATCCAAAAGTAGTGCATGGGCATGATGTGTGCCCTTCAAGCCATGTCAGGCACTTCTCTAATGCTGCAGCTAATTTCTGCATCACCTGTACTAAGGGAATAGGAGTAGATAAAGGCAGGGTAGTCATGGATCTCTAGATGCCATTCTGTGTGTGATCACTGAGCTCCTGTTAATGACCAAGCTACCCATGTTGTCTGCGTATGTGCTTGCCCACTGGATTTAAGCCCAGGGAAAACCCTAAACCAAGCTTTCACAGAGCAGCACTGGAAGCACTGCTGAACATCCTGCCCTGTGAACCACTTGACACGGTGAAGACAATCCAGTAATCTCCTCATCAGCACCTGGTAATTTTCTTTATCTTTTTCTAGCTTTCTATGTGACTCAAGAGAGTCAAGAGGCTAATTCTTCCCATAGGTCAACTTTCTATTATAATTGGGTACCTTGTTCATAATTTCCTTATCTGATCCTTGTATAGAAGGATGAGTAAATGAGGACCACTCAAATGATTGGATTCTGTTACTCAAATAGACCCCAAATCAAACATTTTTCTGTAAAAGACAGATGCTCATGTATCTCTTTCCTTTCCTCCCCACTACAGCTCTAGTCAGAAATAAAAAGGGCCTGAAACACAGTGTGAAAGATTTTTCCTCTATAAGCTTATATTCCTTCACCTCTGCTTTTATTTCTGTCTCCCCTAGATTCTCTTGATCAAGAGTCTCTTGATCTTTCAGCTTTGAAAGCCATCTCACCAAGTTTCAAACCTACCCAGTCATTCATAACTACTCCCTTCAAGAAATGTGTTGAATTCCTTTTGCATGTTTATTTCCGATCCTCTTTCCAGATATCTTTAAAAGCTTCCCTGTATTAACATCTCTACTTCACCTTGCTTCAGAAGAGTCCCTTTATGTTTCAAAGCCAAATGCCAGGGTTTTTTTGATCTCAGGAGTGAAAGTGACTTTTTACCTCTGTTTTTTTAATAGCTGTGAGGAAGCATTGTCAATTTTGAACAGATGTGTAGCCAAAGCTTGTGATTTGCACCTTAGATAATTAATATACCAGTTCTCTAATGGCAAAAGGCTCAACAGGTAAATTGACATATATTTTAGTGAAATCAACTGTCTAAGCCAATACCCTGGAGAAATCAAAAGCAGCCCTCTCTGGAAAGTAAGTAGTTACCTACTGACTTCCAAGTTACTTTTCTTGTCAGTGTGTACTTTCTGCTTCAGGGCATTCAAAGACTCTGTTCTGAATCTTCTCTGTACTTTTTTGTGGTACTCTGTGCTACTTGGGTCGAAGTTCTCCTTCACCCAACTAACTCAGTTCTCTTAAACTATGGCTTTCAGACTGGGTGCTGTGCTGACCTCTAAATGAAAGCTTGCTGCCACATCCAATGGCTGCCACTGAGCAAGGCCAAGTGACATTTTTTTCTGCTCATTTAGTTCTTCATACTTCAGCAACTTTGCTGTTCATTTTTGGAGGACCTCTAGCATTGCTTAATTTCCTACACAAAATAGCTGCTGCAGAAGAATAGACTCCATGTCCTTACACATTGCCCCTTACCCATGCTTTTAACCTTACAATCCCTTCAACAATGACTGAGGTAGGTGGTAGAGGATCCCAAGTCCCAACAGATAAACACAATGTGATGAGTCCATGACTTTACTGGATCTGAAATGCTCCAATGGCCCTTTGACATTGGAATATTTCACCTAGTTTTTTGGTTTGCTTGCTCAGGTTTTTGATGAAAAATTGAAATGTTCCATGGAAAGCAGAACCAGTTCATGAAAAATTCACTGCCACTGAAAGTTCTACTCCCTGTTGCAAAACAGTTTAATGTAAAACTTCCTGGCTCATTCCAATTAGGACGAATGAAGAGTGCTTGGTCTGCTATCCCAGGGCTCAAAAGGCAACCTAGCTGTTGTCCTGTGTCTTCAAAAGCAATAAATGTTTGATCAGCTTGTGTGCTCAAGAGATACAAGCTTGAGAAAAGGGAAGCATAGTGTAGTATGCTTATCCCCTTGAACTCTCCTCAGAAATGGTATGACCCGTCATTTATTAGGCCAGGGATGAATCTTTTTATTCTTGCCTTTTTCTTCCTTGGGTGTTTACATTCCACACAGTCCTGTGTTTGTTCACTCATTTGTTTGAAGGTTTTCAGCCTTATTTCCAATTCTAGCATTGCACTAGGCATTTTGCCTGTGTTAGGGATATTTTTAACTGAGATGGATTAAAGTATTCAAAGACCTTTAAGCTGATGTGCCTCTAAATAAAATGCTGTAATCAAGACAAAGGCAATATACTGTAAAAAATAATTATCTCAGTTTCTGTGCGAGAAAGAAAACAGAAACTGCCAGTTGCTGCACAGACAACCTCAGCTGAAAGGACAACACAAGGCTCCACAGCTAGCTTGAGAAGTTTTAAATGCACATATATGTCTCACCAGAGCACAGGCCCTTCAGTCTTCAGGACTTCCAGAGTCAGTGGGCATCTTATTCCTATCCATTTCACCTGTTCTGTGCCTGATTACTGGAATATGGGCAATATTTGGCAGGGGTGAACCATAAACCTTGTGGCTTCTTTCATCATTCTGTCGAGGGGAGGAAATAATCAAAGAGCTGCAGTAAGAAAACAAATGGCCAAATAGCTGTTGAAGCAGGAGGTTCCAACTCACTGGAGCTCGGGTTATTACAGGCCATATGCCTGAGTAGCTCCTCTCAGCTAGTGCTGCACGCAGCTTTGGAAACAATTATGAAAGTGCCTGTAGTTCATCAGGCCTGGTTTTCTCTAACTGCGTATAATTGCTGAGAGCCCAGAAAATAAAAACACAGAGGGGCTATGAGGCTAACAGAATAGAGAAGCCTTTCCAAAATGCAACACTACATATTTATGTAAAAATGTTAATGGTTAATAATAACTTGTTTTCCAAGCTCACAGCAGAAACTCTTCTCCAGTATGCAGTCTATATTCATGAATGATGCACCTTAACATAAGAAGGGAAACAAAATTATATTCTCTTTTACCTTATTTTAAATATCATGGGGTTTAATTGAGAGTTACTCTTGACAGATATCACCAGCTCATACCCTTTCAGCTATGCCAGACATTTCCAGGGCTTGCTGTGTAAATGAGGGACTATGCACATGACTCAGCTTCTGAATGATGGATGTGTTAAAGAGACTGAATGACAGAGTTGGCAGAATAAGGAGAACAGAAAGGGTGGAAGAAGTCTGTTTTTAACCTGGCATTTCAGTTATCTTTACTTGGCAGAGCACCACTCAAGAGTGCTGAAGACTCAGGCCCCAGCCAACCATTTCATTTGGGTGTTAGGAAATATTAATTATCTACAAATGAAAGCAGCCATCAGCAGCCAAGACCTTTTTCTACAACTGCTGTATTCCCTGTCTTCTCTGCAGAGTGGTTATTTTCTCAGAGGGTTTAGCTGCTTAATGACTCATTTTGAAGGATATGTTCCTGCTAAGGTGGCTTCATTAATTTGGAAGAAAAATTAAATACATATATTTAGTTATTCTGGAGGAGGTACTCCATGCTACGTGGATACCATGTCCTTAGTTTGAAGGAGTTTCCCTAAAGAAGCTGAAACTTTTCACTCCACTTTGCCTGTGCATTTATGGCGAGGTTTGTACAGCTCTGTAGCCTTTTTTTCCCTCCAGACTGGGTTTGTTTCATCCGTTAAGTAGCTCTTTGCACATGTAATTCACAACACTGGTCATAATTCAGTACAGTTACATCAGTCCACCCATGTTTCATAAAAAGGATGATGATAAGCTCTGCTTCATTTCATTTATACTCCCTGTCTTTGTGAAAGACTCCAGGCCTACCTTCGAAATCTTTCACTTTTTTTTTCAGTTTGTGGCCTTTTGCCTTCTCTTTTAGATTGTCCACTTGGAGGCTTTTATTCTTGGATTGTGTATCTTGCTTGAATTTTCCAGCAGCACATCAAGTAAGGGTGCATTTTATGACTAAAATGAGCTGTCCTGACAGCTCTGACCTGCCTCTTTTATTGGTTTGAAATGCTGTTACATGAAATGCTAGGAAAGTATCGAGACATGATTCAGGGTAGGCACTGCATACACACTGTTAGCAGACATTACTAATCCCTCACTGCCAGTTGCTGTCCTCCTCCATGCTATTTCAGAAGAAAAAAGGTTGTATGACAATATACAGAATGGTTTTAACTGCCTTTTTCTTCTTGTAACAATATGTAAAAATATACATGGAAAACCGAAGAAAAAGAATCTTACCAGTTTTACTAAAATTTTACATTCTTTGCCCCATTGTTGCATAAAAGTCCATTAATTATCCCACTGTCTCTGAACATGGTTCCAAAGAATTGGGTGAACACCTGTTTCAATACAGCTGCACATTTACAATTTTCCATCTCAGTGAATTGCTATTCTTTAAATATATTGAAAGGCCAGAGCTAGGATATCCTGCCTTTTTGTGCACCATTTTACTGGGATGGAGGTACTAGAAGAATGCATGAGGAGTGAAAGAAAACAAGCAGAGAAGGAAAAACAGGGTAGATATGATGGCAGGAAAACCCTGCAAAATCAGAAGGAATTAGAGTGACTGAGACCAGAGGTGTCCCCTGATGCCTCCTTAATCTTCCTTTTTTTTTCACAAATGGGAGTGATGAACATTATTGGGATCACAGTAAGGGCAAGGCTGGTCTCTTCTGAGAGGTATCACTCTAGGTGTGAGATAAGGATCAAGTTGGTCTAACCCCTTTTGCTTCTTTGCCCATTTGCTTACCGAGACAGTATCAGGAGAACAAGACACAACCTCTGCATCATGTCTCATATCCAGGCAGCTTTGACATGGCCACGTGGAGATGCAGGATGATTCATGTTTCCTGTCACTTCTGTTTGTTTGAGAGGAGGACAGATGAGCCCATGCAGAATTGCTGTTGTCTGCAATTGAAAATCTGTTTTCTCCACTTGCAAAACAGAATGTTCTTCTGGAAGAAAAAGAGTGAGAAACAAGGTAGATAGTCTGAAAAGAGAAAATTTATTGTGATCAAAACAAAGAAATATAAGAAGGAAAAGGATGGAGGCAAGTGACAGAGGCAGAGCTGCTGATTTTGGGTTTGTGCCTGTACCCTGTGATCCTAACATATAGCTAAGCAACCTCTTGTGGCTGCTTTGCTTGACTGTGACAAATGACCTTTCTTACCGTCACAAAATAATAAAGTGTCCAATTTCTAAAATTCAATCAGTCCTCTTGGTGCATACGGTAATATTCATGCTCCTGAGGTAACCTGAGTACTGCTGGCTATGGAAACTGCTGGTAGAGCACTGCAATGTCATGCTAACAGCTCAACTAAGTCCTAGAAGACCAAGTTAGGGGTGAACAAAGACAGTGTCAGCTTTTGGCTGAACTTACACATTGGTGAACCAGCCCAGGCACATCCCTCCCACCTGGCCATGATGCTAGGAGCAGCAGGGCTGAGCCCAGCACTGACTCCTTACCACAGTCTCTACCCATTTTGTTAAAAGGGCTGCAGAGAGAGTAGAGAGTCTCAGAGGCTTTTAAGTACTATTTCCTTGAATATTCTATGTCCCTGATTTCAAAACAAAGCTTCTCTGATAAATGCTAGGAGGCTTTGGAGGCTCTTCTCCTCCTGTGTCAGAAATGGTACTGTAAACTCACCCTGTCTTCCAGGTTGCACACAGTGAACTCCGCTAAATGTGAGACTGAAAGAGGAAATACCATTTACCCTGGATGAAGGCTTCCAAGAGCATCTGAGGGAAGTCATACTGCTAAAATCACATCTTTCCTTTTTCCTCCTTTCCATCATCATTACTCTTTTTCCTCACACACCACACTACATACATCATTCACATTTTTGTCAGGTAGTACTGGATGAAGACCATTTTTTGACTAGTTTGTATAGGGGACTTGGGAAATCTGAATTTGAGTCTCACTTGGGTTGCAGATTTTCTGTAAGGGTTCGGCATGCAGGGTGGAAATTATTCTCCTCATCACATCTGAGATGGGGACTTCTGTTTCCCCCCAGAAGCTTGAAATGAATGAAAATGAAGGTCAAGCATGTAATGCATCAGAGTTACTTTATTTCTATTTTAGGATGAGATAAATATCCCCCAGATGGAACTGCTTCTTTCTGGGCACCTCAGGGTGGCCATGTGAGCATCCATATTATGGATAACTAGTTTTATAGTCAAATAAATTGTATCTGCAGCCTGTACTGTTTTAATTTGCTTTATATAGTGTGAAGGTGGCACAGTAATTTTCTTTTTCCAGAGACATTTTGAAACTTAAATCCAGCAACGCTTGCATGGCATCTACATGGGGAAGTGAGAATGTCATGGAAATACCTGTCAAACTGCTAACATTTTCACAGCTCTCCTAGAGGCTGTCAGGAAGATATTTCTCTGGCTGCGGCACCTCTGTTCAACACAGTGTACATGAAAAACCCAGGTAGTCACCTCCATGGCCTAACCTTCCTGACTTCTTAGTAGCATGAATAAGTTATAAAATTTATGGTTAATTGCAGCAATGACACTCCTTCCAGATGCTGACATACCTCAAGAGAAGTCCCAGCCATACATTGGTGGAAAGTATAAACACGGAAATTATTATCAAAGGAGACAATAGGAAGGGAGATTGATGTAAAAATTCTTTTTGATTCATTTTTATTGAAACCACTTAATTTCGGTTATTTTTATCTCCATTGCGCACACATGCAGATAGTGTTCAGAAAAACCTAATTTCACCAAAAACCAATAGTTTTACTAGATCTCCTTAAAAAAAACACAAAACATTTCTTGTCTCAACACAAAGAAGCTGTACTGCAATCTTTTCTCCTTCCACATGACACATGAAGAAAGTTACTTTGCTACTTGCCACAATGGTATCAGGAGTACATCCAAATAACATCCCAATACACATGTCTGTGTATAATATTTTGAGGTAAAAGTCTGTTTATTAAAATCATCCGGTTTAATACATTTTTCATTATTAATAGTCTAGCATGACTTTTTCCTACTTCTCAAGATTTTTAGTAAGTCACAGTTTCCTGTTCCCATATTACTTGCATAAACATACAAAAAATAGTTGTTTTCAAGGCTCAAAAACATATCTCAAAAATTAACACAAAACAGTGGCTCTTTTAACATTTCCTTACATTGCTGTGGAAGAATACACATGCTTATTGTGAAAATGCACCTTCAGAAAATTATAACTGTAACTTGCAGATACAAGGCAAATTTATTTCTTAATTTCATTTCAGTATATCTGCCCAATGTACTGAGGAGTATGTTTTGCTGAATTGCTTAGGGAGATTTATTAGAATGTTTTCCCTCTCTTCTCCTCCCACAAGTACACTCACATACACACACGTTCACACAAACTCACATGCATGTGCAAGTGAACAGAAGTTCCATCAAGCATCAATCAGTGTCAGGATTCTCAACTCAATTATTTTTTTTGTAAGGAGATTAGGACTTTGACCAACTCTCTACAAAATATGAAGAATGTTAAGTACAATAAAGCATACTAAAGACTGGGGACAAGATAAAAGTACATCAGCAGGTAACTGCTATGTACAGCATGCAGCTGCAAATAAAACACAGCAAGAGACCAAGAGATATGAAAAGATTCCATTATCTAGGATTACAGTGATAGACTGGGAACAAAACTGCGAAATCAGCCCCAAGGAAAAGAACCATTGGAAGTCCTATGGAATTGTAACTATTTTGTATCTGGAAAGGTCTACCTGTAATTCTTTTGCATGGCACAGCTCCTGTCTGCTCTCACAGCTCAAGCTAGTAGCGGTAGTGTTTGCCTTCTGCAGGCTCCTACACATTTTTTCACAGATACCGTGTGCATTGGAAGAGCACAAGGTGGAATGGCGCTGAATAACAACAGGCATTGCTGTATAGCAGGGTAATGGTCACAAAGAGGTTCTTCACATTTTGAGTGTCCTCCCATCTGATAAAGCATCATCTCCATCATGTTTTGCTGTACAAATGAGGCGCTCTTGCACAATCCAGGCAGCAGGGGACGCAATAGAGCTAGAACCCTTCAGACTAGGTGTACTCCAGGTCTCACTGTCCTCTCAGAGAAGCCTGTGGCTGGTACTCGCACATTCTTTCCAAATTTTTTCAGTTTTCAGGAGCCACTTCTCAAACCTTCAGACATTTGCGCACCAATCCAATGAGGCTCCATCTTGCTCAGGTAAAAAGGGCTTCTAATTTTATTGAAAGGCCCTGCTGTAGTCTGATTTCTTGTGGGGGGTGTGATGTATGCAGTCCTAGGTAAAGTGAGGATATCACTAGGCAATGGTATTAGTACATAAAGAAACGAAAGTAGTATCATTTTCCTCACAAGTACAGGTTACTCTGCAACATACTTACACAGGAGAGTGGGACAAAACTTTTCATATGGGAGGACAGGAGAGAGGCTCTTCAAATGAATTTCAGAGAAACCACTCCTGTGTGGCTTTCTAAAGATGACTAAAACTGAAGATGTATGGCTGCCAGTGAGAGAGACAATTATTTTTTTTGCATTTTTGCTAAATATACAACTTATAATAGTGCTATTTTTTTGCTTTGTTTTGCTTTTTCCACATTTCCCGTCTCTTGATTATGCAGCAAAATTTACTGAGTTTCCAAACAGGGAAAATAAATAGCATCCCTAGCATCCTAAAAAAGAATTCTGGGCTGACCTGAAGAATCTGGAAGCCTGTTGTCCTTACTGAGATATGTGTGGTGTTTCTAATATTTGGTGTATTATAGCACCTTGTTCAGAAATCCAAGCACCTCATATGTAGAGAGTGTCAGAGGAATAACCAACTTTTTATTTTGGAAGATTACTCTCCTATTGTAAAATTTTTTGACCTCACTAGAGATAGGAAGTGCAACTAATTTAACAAAAGGGCTTTTAATGCATATTGAAAAGTTAGCAGCACAAAATATAAACCATTGATGTTTTGTCTCCCAAATCTCTTGGCACACCACATAGTTCTTATTCACAGTGCAGCCTCACATGGCTTCATTCCACAGACCCTGCCTGCAGATTTTGAGTGAAAAGTTTGTTCCTCTGCCTGTGCCTGTTAGCATCCACAGGGGCTGTGTGCTTAGGCTCCCCACCAGATTGGAGTCATACCAGGCTTCTGCATGCATGGCTCCAGAGCCTACAGGAGGTATGCAGGGAGATAATTCACCCATTGAGATGTTAACTCAGTTGACTACAGATGTAGAACTGCCTCTAAGTACTAGCCAGTGAGCCATAACAAGCTGACATATTTGTCATATACAATGGAAGGGAGCAAGAGGTTCCATGAACTTCACATGCTGCTTAGGAGTAGCTGAGCTAACATTAGAAGTTTGGTTAGGGCAATCTGAGATTCGGATGTCTTGAATTTAGGGAGGAAGCAGCTACTGGTTTCACACTCAGTGTACGGTAGTGGAGGAATCAAAAAAAAAAATTACCTTCCATTTGTAATTATATAATAATTACAATGTAATAACTATAATAGTAATTATATATTTACATTTACTCAGTAACATAAGTACTAAATGACATTTCCAAGCTCCTATGGTTATAATTTCACAAGAATTTAAAGGCTGTGATCTAAAAAATGAGCCCAATATGTGTTTTCATTTTTTCCTCAGTAAAAATGTGGCTCTGCAGGCAGCTCTCTGACGGCCACAAGTTAAATTTTGTGTCTCTCTTGGGTAAGAAGGCAATTTCATTGGAGCTGTGTCTCGCAGCCACAGACAGTGTGGCTGTAAAAATTTTCACCCATCCATGTTAGTCACAGAACTTGTAACTGCATTACTGGAAGACTGAACACAAGCAGATTGCTGAAGGCTTGGGTAGTATTTACTGTAGTATCAGAGAGGTTTTGTCACTGTCAGAAAGAGATTTGCTTATAACATGGAAAGAAGTTTATTTCTGGGAGATTCTGAGTTTAGATAGCATGAATTTCTTTTTTCCATTTTATTTTTGTTGGATCTTGTTAAATATTTCCCAGTAATTGTTAACACACCTCATTCCAGCATGCTCTACATAATGTCTTACCCTTTTACCACTCAGAAATTTTGAAATTTTTTGAACTATTTCACCTCTTCCACCTGGTGGGTTGTAGTTATGTTTGTCTTTTAAAAATATTTTTTCATGCTGCTAAAGTAAGTCGGGAATCTGGTTGAACAGTGCTGGACTAAGACAGCAAGGTGAAGCCACATCAAGACATCTACATTGTTTTGCAAGCAGTCTTACCTTAACATACCAGCAGTCTGGAGTGTGTATGTAGGGGCTGGGGAAGACATCTGACATCAGCATAAGGAAAATGTTAAGCACTGTCAGTTTCCAGCACATGATTTTTAAGACATTTTAATCCCCTTCCTTACAAGTATAGATTTACTGGTAGGTCCAGGGGTCACTAATGCTTCTCCACCAGCATTAGCAAAGGCCAACACAGCTAAGATTGGTAGTGTTGGGTGCCAGGATTTCATTCACTCATTCGTTTTTTTCTTTTCCTTTCCTTTCAGCCATCATCCTATTACTTTAATAGTATTTGAAGTTTATAAACTTCCTTTGTGGAAGTCCTAGGAAGAAGGCAGTCATTTGTCACCACTGTCTTGTTTCACACTGCAAGGACCAGAGCTGCTACATCACTAAGGCACTAAAGAGGGGAAAGGTCATGATTAGGCAGCATCTTGATGAATGTTAAGAGAACAGATGAAACTAAAATGGGTAACTGTCACCTACTCAAACATACTAATGCAAGGATAACCCTGCTGTAGAGTTATGTAACATTCTGAAAAATCACACAAGGATGCGCAGTTTTACATAGCCAAATATCCCTATTTGTATAAATTTATTAATTTCTTCATTGTCATTTTGCAGTTATGTATGTAGAGGCAGAAGGGTATGATGTGTATTCCATGGAGCATAAAAGTCGGCTAGTGAAGAGTCTTTCTTAGTGAAGAGTCCGTTCTTTACTGATTTGTTAAGGTTGTTGGCCTGCAAGAAACTAGTTTCAGGAGCTTCTCTTGCTTCTCTTGCTTTTTGTAAACGGAGAAAAAAACCCATGAAACACAACCTATGTACACAAAATAGATCAAGTCAGAAAGGAAGTGTCTCTCATTAAGTACTTTATTGCAATGAAATCTGAAACGATGACCATATGATATGCAGTAAGTGCAGAGATACAGGAGAAAATGGAACATTACCACAACATTAATTACTTAATGACACAAGGCTGGTGATATAAAAATTGCTGTAGGAGGTCAAAGCTGAGTATAGTCAGGCTGGTGTAGCACTTCAACACCAAATATCTATTTGACAATCTGCCTCGAGTTAAATTTTTTTTTTTTCCTCTCTTTCTGAGACTCTGGTTTCTTTCTTATTTTTTGCTTCCTTCACAGTGTCTTATTTCTCCCCAGCTATTTCACTCTGCTTAGCCTCATAAGGTTGCTTTAGAGACACTTATTTTCTGGTGTATAAGGGCAAAGTGTCATGAGGTACATAGCTGAACAGGAAATCGAGGCTTTGATCAATTGCCAGAACCAGGGATGGGGAGAGAGAAAAAAGAGGAACTTTAAAAAAAAAATTAAAAAATATATACATATACGTAAACAGAAGTGAAAGATACCACAGCTCAAAGAAAATGTGGTGTGTGGGATCACATGAAATCTACTACAGCCTTCTTCTAGAGAATACAAAGTTCCTTCCTCCTGACTCAGCAACAGAATCTAGCTACCATCTCTGTTTACTGACATTCAGAGATTTAAACTTTCTCCATGACCATCATTTTCACAAAAAGCCACATTTACATGACCTTCTAATGTAGCTGCAAGTGACTGACACATGATCTCACCTTCATGGCTAACTCAGCAAGAACATGTCTCTTCTGCTCCCAAAATACTCAGCCTTTAGGAGCTGACTCAGAGAAAAAGCTGAGTAGATCCCTGGCAACTTGCTGAGCTGTTGTGGTAATGAGTTATTTGGGTCCAGAGCCTGCCCACATATTCCCATCATTCATCATAATATTCAAGTCCCCCATTGAAGTCTCTTCTTCATGCAAAGGACTGAAGGTAACAACACACGACTTTTCCTTTTTTCTACTTTTTAAACATGACCTCCTGCTTCCTGCTCAGATTTATTTATATACACTGGCACAGTGGAAAAGTGACTGCCTGTGTTAAGTATCATCCTTTGATTCTAGTGGTTTGAATACAATACATTAAAAATTGCTGGAAATTGACATTACATCTCTGTTGATGCACATTTTAGTTGCCAGGAAAAGAGCAGTTTGGCTGAAGGATCCAGCAAAATCTGCTTTGTGGGTCTTCCTTGGCAAGAACGCACAAAGCAGGCTGCTTTCACACAGTATTCCCTTAATCACTTTAAAGAGGCTTCAGAGAGATTAATAATAACTAGTGCAGTTGCTACACCTACGTGCAGTGACTCAGACACACCAATGAGGTCCAAGGAGAGTCTTTACAGACACATGCCAATATTTAGTCCAATAAAGCTGTCTTCTCAGCAGCATGAATGATAATCCTTGAGGCAGATGATGACAGGGACTGTCAAATAAGCCCCAGTACTGAGACATGGTCCAACATATAACAGCATACCACTAGGGTGATATTAAATGCTGCAATGGAAACCTCTGTCTCACTCCTCTCTCACATAATGGCAGTCTTGATTAAACTACATAGGCCGAGCATCATGCTGCACTGCACCACAAGAAGACTCTGAAAGTAATGAATGCTGATTTGGTTTAAATTAATTTTTGGACAAGCTTTCTCAAATAAGGCTGAGGAAGCTTGTTAATCAGATATGATGCAGACAGGAGATGTTCAGACAGTGCTGCAGTAGTGAGGATGCTGACGGAGTTTTGAGCAGCTGTTGTTCATGAAAAACTCAGGCTTGAGAACAGCCCTGGTGCATCTTACTCTGTGGTAGATGTCTAACATAAGCGATTCATGTTTTTTGCCCATTTGGTCTTTGGTTTAACTTCTATTTTGGGGGGATTTGTCATTGCATGACCTCTTTCAGACATAAAAGAGAAGCAATTGTCATTTGAATAATCCTTCTGGAAAGGGGCAAGTGCTGAGGAATGCTCTGGCCAAGGGAATTTAGTTAGAGATTAGCAGAGAATTCAGTGGCTGTTATAGAGCAAGTTATATCCAGCAATCAGACTTGACTAATTATGGATTATCTCACATGTCTAGCTCATTTGATGGCAAAACTCCTACGGACTTTAATGGCTAAGAGTCAAGTCTGATATACTCAGTGGACTGTGGAAGCCTCGGACTTCGGTGCAGGTCGGATGTAACATTGTAACGTTGTAACATTATCTAGAGAAATAAAAGCCTTCCAACACAAGAACCAGGACTAAACTAAGAACAATTCCAAAGTATCTCACCTCTTCTTCCTACCTGCAATATGGCAGGAGGTCAGTCTCTGAATGAATTAATTTTTTTGCCAAAAGGAAGTGAGAGGAGAAACCACTTTGGAGAGGAAAAGACAGATCCTAGTTGACAAACGTAATCTCTTTCTATGACAAGCTGATCCACTTAGTTGATGAGGGAAAGGCTGTAGACATCGTTTTCTTGATTTTTAGTAAAGCCTTTGACACCATTTTCTACAGCAATCCCCTGGAGAAACTAGCTGCCTGTAGCTTGGACAGGCATACTTACACTTACAAGGTCCTAAAGCAGCAGGAATGCCAGGCCCAAAGAGTAAATGGAGTTAAATCCAGTTTGCAACTGTTCACAAGTGGTGATTCCAAGGACTCATTATTGTGGTGAATTGTGCCTAATAGCATCACCAATGATCCAAACAAAGAAATCAAGTGGACCCTCAGATGGAGTTTGCATTTTGAAACTGAGTGGTTGAGTGGGATCTGCTTGGGAGTATGAAGGCTTTACAGAGGGACCTGGACAGGCTGGATTGATGGGCTGAGGCCAATGGTATGAGATTTAACAGGATCAGGTGTTGGGTTAAGCACATGAGTAACAACAACCCCATGCAGTACTACAGGCTTGGGGAAGAATGGCTGGAGAATGGGTATTTGTTCACAGCTAACTAAATATGAGCCAGGTGACAAAACAGGCCAATAGCACCCTGTCCTGTATCAGAAATAGCACGGTCAGCAGGACTAGGAAATGATTGTCCTACTGTATACAACATTGGTAAAGCTGCATTTTGAATACTGTGTTCAGTTTGAAGTCCTTGACTTCAAGAAAGACATTGAGGTGCTGGACCATGTACAAGGAAGAGTAGCAAAGCTGGTGAGAAGTCTAGAGGGCAAGACTTACGAAGAGCACCTGAAGGAACTGAGATTTTTTGGTCTGGAGAAAACAAAGCTAAGAGAAAATCTTATTGCTTTCTACAGCTACTTGAAAGGACATTTTAATGAGGTTGGGGTCAGTATCTTGTTCCGCATAGCAAACAAAAGGAGAAGTGGAAATGGATTCAAGGTGCCATCAAAAGGTTTGTCAAGCTCTGGAACAAGCTGTCCAAGCAGGAGGTTGAATTGCCATCCCTGGAAATATTTAAAAGTCATGTGTGCTTAGGGACAGAGTTTACTGGAAGACTTTGCAGTGTTAATGGTTTGAATCAGTGACCTTAAACATCTTTTCCACCCTAAATGTTTCTGTGATTCTCTTCTATGAAAACCAGGAGAAACTTCTCCTATTCTGACCTTCAAAGGCACTTCCTGTGCAGAAAGGACAAGTAATTAAGTTCTGTGGGGCAAAGTACAATGTTGACTGATTTATCTAAAGGTTTCTCTGCCGGTTATTTCTGTAACAGCTGCACCCCCAGCCCAAATTACAAAGCAAAGATGAGAAGAATATTGAAAAATAGTAAATTCACAACAAAGTGTTCAATATAATGTATAACTGAGAACAGAAAGGATTGGTTTCCTTTTTTTTTGTTTCCCTTTTTTTTTTAATTCAGTAATTGGTCTTATCCTGTTTAAGTTTTTTGTCATGTTAAACTGCAGAAAAGCACAAATAGCTTAAATGGTCAGATACATTTTCAGAACAGATATAATTTCATCAAACTTCTGCTATCTGTTGAAAAGCTGCTCACCAGGCTGCTTCTTCAAAGTCAAAGTGTTCCATGCTGTTGCTGTCTGCACTGTACACAGCTAATCAGTGCAGTTACAGATTGGTTGTGTAAGAGCAGTGTTTTAATAGACACCCTCCTATATGTATTTATATAGCCTAAAATGAACCATTAATTCACTTATTACTATAAAATTGAGGCTATTTGCTGGAAAAGTAGAACACAATGTATAAGTTGTGTGTCTGTGTTTATGTGCATAAATATAGCTAACATTGATAACTTAAACGACTTTGCTTGGATGCAAGTTGCCTGCTTTTCAAAATCCTTCTCACACATCTTCGTTGTTTTGCATACTTCATCAGAAACTGTATTGCAGGAGCTCCCAGTGAGATACTATGGCAGAATGAGTTTGCGTATATGGAAGATTATCATATATATGGAAGCTTCTTTGCAGTGGTTGGCTTTAAGTTACTTTTTTTCAGATGTCAAGGCTACCCAACTCAACAAGAAGAGCTGTAAAATAAAAAAGAGCAATAAGAGGGTCAGGCTACAGGCTTGTTTTAGTACAATAGAAAGAAAGAACAAGTAAAAAAGTAAAAAGGTTAGAAAGAGAAAGAGAGTAAGGAGGAAGGGAGAGAGAAGAGGCTAATATAATCAACAGTTTACAAAAGGAAACAATGAGGTTGTGAAATCAACAGTCAGTTATGAGATAGAGATAATGACAGACCTATACCAAAGCAACAGGAGGTCAGAGAAAAACCATTGTCATTTTTACACATTACAACAAGGGTCAAGGACATGGCAAGAGAAAGAGAAAAACTGGTTTCAAGTCCAAATAAAAGGATATTCAATGTCCTCAGTGGGACAGCTGGTAGGATTGGGATATGTACTTCAGAAACTGTTCACTGGGCCATGAGAAGTTAACAATGATACAGAGGTTTATTGATAACAGGTAACTTGCATAACAGGTTTATTTAAAAGTTACTGTTGAAAAACATGAAAAGTAGTCCATTTCTTTCTTTTCCATGAATACCCTTGAACAGCTAATAACCTTGCTTATCTTATTCTTCATTCTGAAAGGCTCAGAGGATGATTTCCAAAAGCTGTATGTTGGTTATGAGCAGGTTTTTATGGTTTTTAAAAAATCAAAAGAAAAATCAAACTTATTTGCATTTAGTGTGCTATTCTCATGTTATTTCTGTTCTCCTAATGGATAATTATGTCTCTGAGAATGTGTTTGGTGCAAATCTTGGAATTACAAATCTGCTACCAGTAAATACTTAAAATGATGACTGTTTTGGAGAATATTCTTGCCAGGAAATCTTTTTTGCTAGAAGCTTCACAGTAAACAAACATAACATAGACATAAACATTGTCAAAGGATATTTTTTAAATAAACTGAATAAATCTTTTCCAGTTCTTTTCAGACAACTGCAGTAGTTGATTATTTTCTTCAGGCAAATGGAGCAAAATGGATATTCTGGATATTTATCTGAGGTTATTAAGCAAAGCCATATTCTAATTATCCTTTCAAATTTTTGAAATGCTAAATTTTCCTCTTTGAAATTTACCTCAGTGCAAAGAAAGGCACGGAGGGAAATTTCTACTTAGTGTCCTCTCCATCACACCAAACAGAGATTCACAGAGGATTTCAATGTTTAAGATTTTATGTGTTCCCCTGCCCTTCTCCCTCTACCAGAAGAGGCTGAAACTTCCACATATGAAATTATCATTGGGAAGCACCTTATAATGAATGAGATAATGTAGGTAAAAATCACCTTTTCAACACCTGCTGTGTCAATTGAAAAGACTGCTCCCCTTGGCGACCTGTTGATACTGCAGTTCTCTTCACCACAGACACAGTGAGATGGGACAGCTGAGGCCTCTCTGTCTACCACAGGCTTGAGAAGGGCCTCAGAACCTCTGTACCTGTATGGTACCTGTACCTGTATGTGCCTGACTGTGCTGGAGACAGAGTGGTAAAGGTAACCTCCTGCCAGCAGAGTGTAACCAAAAATAAATATACACACATATACTACTGTCACTTGCCAATTGTCTTTCTGTTTTTGAGAGTTAACTGTGTGCATATCCCTTTATAGCAAATGCTACTGGGAATTAGGAGTCTCTGTCCCCGTGCAGTAAGACGATACTCACACTGAGATTCTCATATCCATCCTTCCCTCACCTAACCCAGAGATGGCTGTGTCTAATTAAATGAGAACAAACACGTCAGTGCTGACCCCAGTGATAGTACAAGGACAGGTCTTCATTTCTAGTTTTCAGATGTGATGAAATAGTACCAATGACACAGCACTTAAGGACTCTGTTAACTGCACGTTATATAGCCCATATACAAGATCTGATGGTATGAATTACCTCTACTGTACCTCCTTTTGCTTCCTAGCTGTAACCCAACACACCCAGTTGGGACAGATGCTTTCAGCACCTCAAACAAAGGCCATTTATCCTGACAGTTTTCCTGAGCATAGCAACAGATCTGTTGCCTTTTTCTTTCCATGCCAATACCAGTCCTTCAAGTTTTCTTGAGGGAATCACCACCTACAAACCTCAGATTTGCTGGTCCTTCTGTATCAAATTGGCAAGTATTCATGTACCAGGAAATTGCACCAAGGACACTTCCAGGGCAGTATCACGTTTAGTCTGTGAGAAGACACTGTGTCAGAATTTGTCCTAGAAGCAAGCATTGCAATTTCGGAAGCAAGAGGAAAAGCAACAACTGGCTGTTGATTCACATCAGCTATCCTGGCTGAACAGAAAACCCAGTGAAAAGAGCTGCTGAGTGAGCATAGAAAGCAGTAAACCTTCCTTCAAAAGGCACTTCAATGTGCAAACTTCAAGCTTGTCAGTCTGTACCACAGCCCAATACTACGATGAATAAATTATGATGTTAGAAAATAAATTCATCTCTCAGTTTGCCCAGTATTGTGCCAGTCCTAGTCTGAAGCATGCCTAAGGGGACAGGAAGCCACAGTATGTGGAAGTGAGATATTGGTGACAATGCTGCTACCACAGTCAGAAGTCCTAGGCAGGACATCTATTCAGAATATATCCAAAGAAAAAACTAAGACAACAAAATAGCCAAGAAGTACTTTTCTCTTTGCTGTGATTTCTACTCCTCCACCTTTGATTCAAACCTTGAGTTAACCAGTTGCCAAAAATCACTGTGGTCAGTCACTCCTGTTATGCAAAGTACAGAGTCTAAAGAGACCATGCAGTGTGCTACACAGGACCATGCATAACTATATCAGACCAGATGGCCTGAATCTATAGACTCAGTCAATTGGATGCTACTCTTTTTATTGCATAAAGCACGCTTTCTATCTTCCTCTCATTGTTATTATAACGAAAAAAGCCCAAACAACTAATTTAAAATGGGCATGCACATTGAGATTTTCAGGCAAAATCTGCCTTACTGTTCTGCTTGTATCATTGTTTGGAGCTGACTTGAGTTGACTGCAGAATTCATCACCGCAGAAGAAACACGTGCATAGTCTCATGGGGTGTAGCTCCTGCCCCTCTTTCTGGCCAAGGGGATTGGAACAACATGACTCACACTTTTTCTCTCTTGTGACAAAAAAATAATTTGTGTATAAGCAAAATAGTGTCAACATATGACTTTAGCAATATGTAGATCATAATGAAGTCACCTTCCCTCTCCATAGAAAAACATGAAAGCATTGAAAGTTTGTTGTAATTTTCAAGTACAAATACTTGTGATAAATAAACTGATGAGGAACATATTTTGTAGATATTCTCATGCCTTTACTCTTTCTAGCCTAGTAATCTGCTAATCATGGATTAGGACTTTTTGAGAACCCTGACTTTTAGGGATAGACAGCTATTTTGGTTGATTCCCTTAGATGAAAGACATTTCTGTAGCAGCTATTATTAGCTATTATTATTAGCTATTTTTAGCTATTTATGGGAGAGAGGGAGGGTACGAACCACCAGTAGAGAAATGACTCACCACTGCACTACTAATTGTTTAAAAAAAACCCATTTTTTGCTTTGTAAATTAGGGAATCAGCTGTAGAAAAGAATCCTACCTATTTGAGTACCTGTGTATGTTCTTCCAATATCAGAACCATATGGGATGGATGAGCAGTCTGTAACCAGTGACAGATAGGCATCTGAAGCTATGTTTTTTCAGGTCTGTATCTCTCCATGTCATTTGCCTACCAATCCAATTTCCCATTGTTCTTGTCTTTTTTTTTATCATCCCTGCAACATCTGCTTGCCTTTGATTATTTTGCTCTTCCATTGTTGTGTATCTTGTAATATGTTAAAAGGTAGCTAAGAGGACTGGTAGTAGCCTGCAAAACTTGCAATTTCTAGGTCTCTGGCTAGGATCCAGGCAGGTCACTGGCAACTGAAAGTTATTACCACCTCATGTCTGCTTGGTGACCCCGGTGACATTAATTGCTGGGCTGGCTACAGCAGCAATATCAGCAGGGAATTCACCCACTCTCTATGCTGAAATCAGGCCATCCTCTACCCTGCAGAGTCAAGTCTGTGGCAGGGATGACTCCACTAGGACACAAGAAAAGACTCATTCATCTTCCTCATACCTTTAACATGATGAAATGATTCATTATTCTTATTTTCCAGCCAGCACAAAGGTGGCATGAGAGCTGAGGCTGGGGTTCATGTGTTTAATTACTCCTTCATCCCTTCCTTACTTCATCCATTCCTTTCAGTACTCTGGTGAATACTTTGTGAATACCTTGCTCGCATAGGGCAACCTCTGCTAGCACTAGAAAACAAAGTCTGTCATTTCATCATTTCAGAGGAGAACTAAACTGTAGGATTTACATTAATATTTTACATTTTTCAGTGCTTGTGCCATATCTTGCCAAATTCTCCAGTCTGGAGGAGGAGCATGGAAATCTCAAGCTTTATTTTTCAATTTTTTTTCTCTTTTTTTTTTTTTTTGTCCCCCAAGAAGCCCGAGTTGCTGATGTAAGTTTGGCCTTTCACTTTCTTGACATCAGAGTATGAAACTATGATCTCTGTAGGTAAAAACAATTAAAGAGAAAGCAAATTAAAAAATGAAACTATTACTTAAGGAAAAAAAGAGCTAGCAATATTTGATGCCTGCCTCGACATTTGCAGGACTTGGGTACAACAATAAAAGTTTATATCAGATTAACTAGGATTTAAAGGTCTTTCTGTTTAAACCCACAAATCACAATGAAGCTGAATTTTATTCCCATAATAATGTCATGCAAGTCATCTTGGTTAAATGTTTCATATTCATTGTCTTGAGCTGCTAACTTTTTATAAAAATCATATTAAATTATTTACAGATGGTTCTTGTAAAGGATTGAATCAAAACCATTCAGATTTAGATATCTAAGTCTGAACTTCTAGTGCGGAAAATCCTTGCCTCATTGCTATCTAGCCTCAAAAGAAGAGAAACAAGATTTTTAAAATGGTTCATGTCATTGGGGGATCTTGTTCCTGGGTGTGTGAGGTGGCATACTGGCTAGAGGTACGAGATGTCACAGTCCCTGGTGTGGGTGATGCTCTGATGAATGATGTTCCCGCAGCTTTGAGTCACAGAATCAGGGCTTGGGCTTCATCTCATACTCCTTTATAGCAGGTCCAAAGCAGGGATGATAAGGTGGCTTCCAAAAGTGAAGGAACATCTTGTGACCCCAGTGAGAATTCACAACAAATAATTTCCTGCAGACTTTCATCAGACTGCCAGGTCACGCTGAGCAGATGTATTCCACTGGTANCCTGGGTGTGGTGGCATACTGGCTAGAGGTACGAGATGTCACAGTCCCTGGTGTGGGTGATGCTCTGATGAATGATGTTCCCGCAGCTTTGAGTCACAGAATCAGGGCTTGGGCTTCATCTCATACTCCTTTATAGCAGGTCCAAAGCAGGGATGATAAGGTGGCTTCCAAAAGTGAAGGAACATCTTGTGACCGCAGTGAGAATTCACAACAAATAATTTCCTGCAGACTTTCATCAGACTGCCAGAGCAGATGTATTCCACTGGTGTGACGCACCATCAAAATTCCCCAGGCTCCTGCAGTAGCTTTCAAACTTCATAATCTAATACAGGCACACAGGTTCTCTGCATATTCACCAGAGAACAATTCAGAGTGCTTAAGTAAGGAAATGTCTTCTCCTCGCGTAAACAAAGCACTTTAGTGCAAACATGGATACTCTGGATCAGACCAACAGACAGCTAAGCCATCACATTGGCTTTGACACTGCCAGAATTTCCTTGAACCTAGGTAAGTATTTAGTGACTACAGAAATCTAAGGCTAGGATTACAAATTTAGACTACATGATGACTATACTGGGACATCATTGTGAAAGTGTTAATATCCGTGGGAGCAGAGACACATGAGTGAGCTTGGAAACAAGAGCACGGTGCACGCAAAGTAATACCTGTTGACACTGTCCCTGCCATTGAGATACACTTTTGCAGCATGGGAAGCGTGGTAAGAGCAACATGGAAACATTCCTGAAGTAGATGCCTAGGTTGAAGATCACAAGCTGATTAAGTGTATAGATAACATGCCTATTAAGATTTTTGGATGGGGACAGCTTAAGAATATTTCTTACTAGCAACAGACAGGACTGTCAGGAGTCTATACTAAGCAGTACTGGCTTCAGAACTGCATAGGGTCTAAGTGATGAAGAGGTTGGACTGGAGACGTCATTCAATCACTACCAACCTACTGAGTGATTCAGCAGCACTCCACAGATTGTGCTCTTTTTTTCTCTTTAGAATTGTAAATGCTACTGTGGAAAAACTCCTCAAGTATCAACATTAATAAGCTCAATTTGAGATCACATCTGCCCAATGATCACTTCTTATTAATGCCTTGTATTGCACAACAAATCTGAACTCAGCTTGCCACAAACTGTCAGAAACAAATTCCGTTGAATGCAGCACCTAGTACAATGACCCTATTCATGGAGCCAGCATGAAAGGGACTCAGATTATCTCTGCAAAATAATTTTTCACAGATACAGTATAATGAGTTTGTGGAAAATGTGATACTCAATTACAAGTTATAGAAAACTTCGGTAACCCCTTGAACCCTGGAAATATAAACATTCATTTCAGTTACTCCAGTTTTTAAAATGTACCACTCCTCATACTAATATGTTTCTAGTTCTGATTATGTTAAAAAAAATAAAATCTAGTAGTGAATTTTGAAGATCTCTAAGGCAGTGCACTCTGAAGCTACTAAAAAAATTTGCAATTGGAGAGGAGAGCTTCCATAGCCTGCGAAAAGCCATGCAATCAAGAAGAAACAGAATTTGGATGCAGAAGAATATTATCTGAGCAAGTATTAGACTGGACTGTCTTGAGTCATGAGCAGGGTAGGTTCTCCTTAGGGTGGCAGATTGCTGGGGTTTTGGGTGCACCAACAAATTTTGTCTCTACCAATGGCTCCTGTATCAGAGTGTTTGATAGCAAGCCTGGATTCTCCTGCTGAGAAAGAAGGAGAAGAGAAGGAGAAGAGAAGACTATACGCTGTGTAAAAAGCACAATGACTCGTGGTACAGTCAGCCTGTGTGAAGCATTTTTTATCTCTAGCTTCAAGGTAGAAGCAACTGAGGCATGCTCTTTTCCTGAGACTTTGCTGCTCTTCACAGAATCACTGACTTTTTGAGAGTGGAAGAGATCTGTGGAGGTCATTCGAACCAATGTCCTAGCTCACCAGGTCCACCTACAGCCAGATACCCAGGACTGTGAGCAGGTGGTTTTAGATATCTCCAAACATGAAAACTTTTTAGCCTCCCCTGGGCAGCTCATTACAGCACTCAGTCACCCTCACACTAAAAAAACCCATTTCTTAATGTTCTGACAGAGCCTCCTGTGTTTCAGCTTATGCCCATTGTCTCCTCTTTACCTCACAAGAAGTTGTCCAGGCCTGGTCTGATCTTGGCACCTCAATTGTGAATTGTCTGAATCAAGGTGACCTGTATGGCTTTATCATAACTTGGTAGCTCACAGACAGAAGCTAGCACCGGCCATTCAATTGCTTCAAGACTGTGAAGTCGAATAGCATAATATAAAAAATAAATATGGTGCATACAGATACTTTCTTCATCTGGCTAACTTCTTTCTGAGAAAACTCCACAATATAAAGGGCAAGTAAAACACATTTGACTGATATTCAGTTTACAAATTTAGATGCTTTTATCTTATTTTTCAAGACCTCATTTTTATTTGATTAGCTAATGCCAACCATTTGTTTAACACTGTATCCAAAACATTTCTCTTAGTATCATTTAGAAAAGCTAATGTCAGCTTTATGATGAAACAAAGGCTTATTATCATTCACTGAGTTGCAGTGAATGCTAGGTTTGATACCTGTTTTGTAGCTTATAGAAAATGAGTTTCTCTTTTTATCTCCTTCAAGAGCTTAAGAAAAACCAAAATCTATTAATGTTCAAATACATAGAAATATGAGTGGAATTCTCATACTCTTGCCTTTACAAAATCCATTAAAAGATCAAAAAGATTTGTTCAGACTTGATCTTTGCCCCATAAATTCCAAGGAGCAACAGTAAGCAAATAATTTACATTAATTAATTGAGATTTTATAATATTAGTGCACATAATAAATTCTGAGCTCCAGGAAGATGTGATTTGCTCCTTAAATCTACATGTAGAAAATACTACACATTCCCCTAGACATTTAAGAATTAGTTCACAAAAGTTTATTCAAGCCTGCACTTTTTTTTTGTGTCAGACCTGCTAAGCACTAGGCTTAGTGCCCTTTACTTTTCTGTCCTGTCTTCATGTGCTCCCAAATTATATTCTTAAGATCTCAGATGAAATAAAAACCCATGTATCTGGACAGGACCACAAGGAAGGGATCACAGGGTTGCACTGCACCAGGAGAAAATCAACAATGATCTTGATTAGGTATCCCAGTCTCCAGCCAGCACAATCTCTGCCCTACCTCTGGTGCAAGGCTGCAACCTTCCTTTGGCAGGGCACAGATCCTTTTCTCCTCAGAGGGCTGTGTGAGGAGATGGGGCAAGTTCTCCCAGTTTTGCTGCCTTCCGAGACAAACTTCTAACGCCAATGGCATAGACTGTTCATCTGGGTAAACACCTCACCTTCAGGAAAACAGCCCACCAGAAAAAACACAAGTTTGTAACAGTCCCAGTCCCACCCAATGAGAAGTCTGGCACTTGGCCCAGTTGAGACATTTAAGATACACATTAAAGTAGGAATACTGATAATTTTCTGTCTGTAACTTCAGATAGCAAGCTCATACTCCCCAATGCATATTAACAGATACTATAGGCAAGTTTGACAGAATTTCAGCTAATTACTGAGATTCATTATTTTTCTAATACTGGAATGGACATTCAACCTTATGTGCCCCCAATTAGAATACCTGCAGTGAAGGAAGGCATAATAACCTCTGAATTAATTGGATTTTGCAGCAGGCTGTGACAATCTGTCCAACATATTTTCATATGATCCACTATGTTTTCACAAGCTAAAGCCACAGACTGAAATTTATTGCTGCTTCTTGAGGCAGAAATTAGAAAGAGCACTAATGTTGAAAGGAAAATATGTTAGCAGAAACACACTGGAGCTGAGAGATTTGCCTTTTGGCTGAGATCAATACCCAGAAAGCCCAAGGCTGATCTTTATCAGAATATGGAATGAATGCCTAGGAGAATGGATAATAAGTACTGTCCAGAGATTTCACTCTCTTCCTGCAACTGTATGAAAAATGTTGCCACTGAGTCTCACAAAATTATAGGCTTCATGTAGATTAAAACTTCATTTTGCTTTTATTTAACTAGCAATAAAAATTCTGAAGCACTAAAAGCTGGAAACTTGTGATGTGGCTTTCTGCTGCAAGCAGAGCGCAGCTTGTCCTCACTGAATGAGATGATCATTGCAAGAACTTTGTTGCCTGGGGTGTTTGTACAACACCTAAAACCTGCTGGTTCTCAAGCTTGACAGAAGACAACAGCTGCTTCTCCAGTGTACCAGTTAAGTAACTACATTTCACAAGAAGCGAAGTTTATACACTGCTGACCATGAAGACATTATTAGTCCTTAATGAGTAGGAGCGCATGTTGGCTCCCTTGCAGAACCTGTAGGTAAAGGAATCACTGCCTTCTGGCTTCCCTTATGAGAAATCTACTTTTTAGCCTTCGAGAAATAGAGCCTTGTGGGCTGTATCCTGTTTAGTTCAGGGTCTTAAGTGACAAGGGAAATAAGATGTCTGTAAACTGTGACACCACCAGAAGGCAGGGGCAGTTTATCTGACTAGGAAGTTCGTGCCCATGTGCAGTGATAGACTTGCCATGTATTCATCTGAATGCATCTGTACAACAATCCAAAGTAAGCAAGTCCAGACTGTAGTCCAGAATACTGTCTGCATTATCTCTGAGCAGATGTCCTTGGATTTGGCTTTCTGATACTGACCACACTACAGCCACACACATTTCTGTCAGCTACAGACTGGCTTCTCACAATGCACTCTTTATTACACCTGTCTTATACTCAAATGGCAAGCAAGGCAAAGGATCACTGGAGAGATTTGTATTAGTGATGACCTTCTTTATAATTGATGGGACTTTCTAGACATGTCCATTCAGTAACAGGTCATTGTAATAAACAGTTTCTCTTTCAGTATTCCAAAAAAGGCTAGTCTGCATATTTATGCTGTACAGACTTTGCCATAGCTGCTAATGAATAAATCTAGAGTTACTGTAAATGCACCAGGCAAGTGGAGGCATTCCTGACCAAGAGAACCTTGCAGAGGACAATCAGATACCAGACTCCATTTAATTCCTTTGTCATGTAATTTATCCAGAGAGAAAGAATATATAATGTTTTGGTAATTCAAATAAAATGAAGAATATGCATAAATCACATGCTCTTGGAGCATTCAGATGCTGAGACAAACTTGCCAAGTGACAAAATGAATGATATGAGAGATTAGGTAACATCTGCAGAAGAGTGGGCAACTCAGAATTCAAAGTTATGTACAAAGGCTCAGTCATTTTATACAGAGCATGAATAAGGATGATGTGCAAGTCACAGTGGGCCCACAACAGAGTAGGAGAGGAAAAAGCCCAAAACCATGCTAGATTTAAAGGTGCAGCCGGATCTGCCAGCTGAGCTTGCAGACAGCAGGCCTCATGGTTTTGTCATAATCAGAAAGAACAAGTTCTCTGGTTGGAAATGTAGTTAGCTAGGCATGTAGACATGCATATTACCTCCAGGATACCCTGACATAAATGAGATCCCGAGGAAGTAGTTTTTGTTAAAGGATGAGAGTTGACTACAGATTTTGTCCAGATCTGAAATGATGAATTCATGATGACTCGAGGCCGATATCTGATGACTGGCTACATTTATGGAAATTTTCAATGCCCTCCAACCCTCTGTGCAGAAACTGTGCTCTGGCATCACTGTCTGCTGGTGTGCCTCTGGTGAGCTGCTGCAATTCAGACCCAGGAGGAAAACTTGCCTTTACGGACCAAAAAGTGGTGTCACTGCACATGATCTCTCCCAGTCAGCACTTGGGCTTGCTGAGGAGACAGTAAGGAGGAAGTTACATTTTCTATGACATATTAGGGGTCAACTCCTTCTAGCTGAGCTGCTCTAGCAAGTTCCCAATTTAATTAAAAGGATATATAGAGCAATATAAAAAGAAAATCTATGCAAGTACAAACCCAGCTCAAGATTTAGGACTGTCAGGGTGAAAAATAATTTCAGCCCTTTCTCTTCAATCACGTGCAGCTTTGAAGTTCAAGAAACAGCTTGAACTAAGGAGAAAAAAACATAAAAAAGACAGAAAGAAAGCACCTCCAAAAATCAGTGTTTATCCGAAACCAAAATTGTTGTTCAAATGAATACCTCATTTGGTGGGTTGTGAGATGACTGGTGCCTGAAGGAGATGAGTCCCTTCAAAGCCTCCTTGCTGGTTGTGGATGCTCCCATTTTTCAGGATCCAACATAATTCTCATACTTCCTCATATATGTACATGGAGTCTCCTTCTCTGGAGACATTCAAAACCAGCCTGGATGCCTTCTTCTGTGACCTAGCCCAGGTGTTCCTGCTCCAGCAGGGTCATTGGACTAGATGATCTCTTGAGGTCCCTTCTAACCCCTGACATTCTGTGATTCTGTGAATGTCATAGGTTTTTTCAGCATTTCAGTAAGAAGATGTAATGCTATACAAAAGACCTATATCACTGCCTATAAAACTACTGAGTTTAAGGCAGTGATCCACAGACAATGCCAGGTTTTGCTATTTCATTATAATTTCACTGAATATTTGTTTGTGGATCCCAGCAAATTCAAACCTTAACAAACATGAAAAAATTAGGAAGAAAGAAGAAGATCCACCTGGAAAGAACACAGCTACAAGTAAATCTAGTAAGTGGATTTGACATGAAGTTACTTTATTTTTATTTCAATACAAACAAAAGAAACAGAGAAAATGCATTAGTAAGCTTCAAGGTATATTTCTTATATATATAAGTTCTGGAATTTATATCAAAGCTAATTGTTCCTTTTTAAAAAAGAATACTTGGGTGCTTTTTAGTGGAAGTACACTAACATTGATATTTGCTATATTAGAGGTGAGTAGCTCTGCTAAGGGGATAACAAATGCTTTCGTCTGTATTAGGACCCTAAGTAGCAGCTAATTTACAGGCTTTCAGAGAAAGTAGGGCAAAGAAATGGAACAAAGTTAATACATTGTTTTTGCCACAGTGCAATTTTCATTTTGCTGCCCATCTGGGATTTTGCTCTGCTTTGAACCTGAGCTGTGCAAATTAACGTCAACTGTTAAATTACTTGTTAATTGTTCTGTCTACCTATATACATTCATAACAGAGCAAAAGAAACGGAGTGATTAGCGGTTAATTACATGAGAATTTACTCTTACGTGTTTTGTCCGTTCATCTCTTACAATCACACCTATCTGGAAATCCATGTGAACTTAGATATTAATTTTTTTCATGAAAAAATGGATGTTAACTAGAGTACATTCTGTAACTTTCTTATTCTAAGACTGACATTTATTACCTTACTTAATTTCTTATTTAGCCCTGAAGTTTTGGAGAAATACTGGTCTGCAACCATGTTTAGCTGGTGAGAATATCTACAGTATTGACTTTAACTTCAGGTACATTACAATACAATAGTATAAATTTTTTAGAAAATGTTCTGTATCTCAATCAATAATCCAACAATAGGTATTGAATCCTACCAACATTAAAAGGTCTAATTATCTCTATGTTTTGATTTGTGTTGATATAAAAATAATAAATGCTTATAGAAATAATAAGATATCAATGTTTATTTATAAACATCGATGTCATAAACTATTGATGCAACCCCTTTCAGGTAGATGATGAAACTGATAGGTCTTGATTCCCATCTGCATCAAAATGGTTCACAATTTGCAGGTCTTGATTCCCACCAATTTCTCGGGACAAAAATGTTTGGAATCCAATTAATACTGAAAGGTACTGATATCTATGAATATCAAAAAAGCCTAGCTATCTATAGATCTCAATGCATCAATCAAAAGTTATCTCTAGATCAATAGGAGTAGACACCTATTGAATTAAAAAGATACTAATATCTTTCAATAAAAGTCCACTCATAGGTGCTGAAATTGATAAGCAAGAATAACTGTTGATGTATGTAGGTGCTAACAGTATTAACTTTGGTATTAAAACTGATAGCAAGAGACAGAAAGTTATAACTGCCACTACAGGTATAGTGGCAAAACCTATAGATATTGATATCTATCAATATAAGTTCAAACTGACAGACACTGATGCCCACAGATGTTGAAAGGCCTCCCTGTTGATAGGTGGTACTGTCCAGAGATACAAAGAAATTGATGTCTGAATTTATAGGCATTGAACTCTATTGATATACAAAAGTCTTTCTATTGATAAATTTCAGTCTACCGATATGAAAATCAGTCTTAAGATTGACAGATATAGAAGCTTATCAAGTTTGAAAGGCTCCAATAGATATCAAGATTCTTTGGTCTTGAATCCTACTAATAAAAAAAGATTTCTTGAAACTAGTTGTAAAGATGTTTCCCAAGACAAACAGGCAGGAATCAAATGCCTATTTGAAATAAAAGCAGATCCATTGGACTGTATGGGTTCTACTAAAATTAGATTGATTCTACGTAAATGTGACTGGTTAGTGCCCTTTCTGAATTATTAGACAATTGAGATTTAAAGATTACTCAAAAGTGTAGATGCAGATTAATGTATTTCTATAGTTCCTGTAGGTAATACATGCTCTGTGGTGGACCAAAGAGGATTTTTCTAGCTGCCCTGAGAAGATCAACAAAAAATTTTTCTGGCCTAAAATCTTCACAAATGTTTTCTAAAGTGTCCAAAACCATTTATGTGTTGGAAAGTGGTTTGAACTTATGCATACTGCAAGTAAGTGTAAAATTGTGCATTTCATCTGTTCACTCTTACTTAGAAATTTAGAGGTAATGGTGCACCTCATTTTCCCTGGATGGCTGAGAAATACTGACTTCTGTATATGGCTGTGTGACTTAAAGATTTCTTCACTGTTTCTGTCAATACAGAGGCAAAATTTCATTTCATTAGTTGCAATGTCTCTGGTACCCTAAGACTGCTTTTGTTAGCACTTTACCATACTGTACGGCGCAACAGAGAGCTACTTTCAAAGTCAGAGGATCAAATCTAAATATTTCTTCATTATTTCTCTTGTTTGTACTCAACTCACTTCTCATCATGTACAAACCTCAGAATTTTAAAATACATTTTAGTTAAATAAGTGTGCAAACCATCAACGTATATTGTTTTAGATATAAACAATATATCCCTTTGGCTTACACTAGAAATAACCAATGTCTTATATAGTGTTTTGTGGTGTTTCAACCAAATTAGATTTAAGGCAGTAGCAGCAGACATATAAATAATTAAACATCAGTTGAAGGCAGCCTTATTACATTATGGCTCAAGTTCACTATGTAGGCTGAAAGCACACACAACATTGAGAGATGACACAGCAGGAACACCTGACACCAACTGACCAAAGGAATATTTGATGCCAAATGACCTCATGCTCAGTTTATAAAACTGACAGAGAGAAAAGGAAGGGAGAATGTTTTGAATTATGGGATTTTCCCACATAGTCATTGTGCATGATGGAGCCCTGCTTTTATGAAGATGACCTGCTTGCCAATGGGAAGTAGAGAATGAATTCTTTGCCAGTTTTGCTTAGCTTGCACACATGCATTTTGCTTTATGTATTAAACTGCCTTGATCTCAGCCCACAAGCTTTCACACTTTTACTCTTCCAAATCTCTACCGCATCCTGCTGTGGGGGAAGTGAATGAATGGCTGCATGGTGCTTGGTTGCCAGGTAGTATGAAAACAACAACATCACATCTTAATTTTTCTCCACTATTAAGGACATCAAAGAAGTTTAGAGAATAGACTAATGATTCAAGGCAAAAAGTAATATAAAGCATAAAAAGAATAGAACTAAGAAGTTGTTTTTATTTATTTTATGCATGTCTGCTGTATGGAGTCCATTAATTCAGAAATAACATATAAATAACTCAGCAAACCTTTTTGTGTTAAAGCAAGTTTTGTTCTACTATTTAAGAAAAATTGGTGAGATTTCCAATACATCATCTTTCTTTTTTTTTTTTGTTTTCTGGACAAAATTTTTCACAGTTAAATTATGGGGGGTTATTTTTTTTTTTAATCTTTGAGGAACATGCTTCGGCTGCTCACAAACTGCTTCCTTTCTCTTTAAACCTTTATTGATAAGAGTATTTTCTGAACTGTAGCTGAGTTAAAAAAAAATTAAATCAAAGGATGAATGCCTTATTGTCAATTCTCAACATGCCCTAGGAAAGAAACTGCCTCAATTGAATGTCAATGAAAAAATTCCACTGACCCCAACTGGACAACATTTCTGCCCTTGTTAATTGCCAGTTTACTGATACAGACATTAAAATATTTGTATCTTTTGAGAGAAGGCAAATCCTGGGACACTACACATTGTGAACATCAAATAAGAACAATTATGTTCATCAGCTAAGTAAGCTTTTAGAATTTAAATCAACTTTTTCAGATATTTTTCTCTGGACTTGCCATACCTTATTAGCTAAAACCAGCTTTCTTCTATTGCTTTTCACATTTTTGTTTCCTGTGCACCAGAGCTGAAAATCCTTCCTGAGCCTTGGCTCCCAATGTTCTTACCTCAGATCTGGTCAAGCTCAGTAATGACTGAACTGAATACTGTCACCATTCAACAGCTTGTTGGGGTCCGTGTGAAACACTTAATGGGTTCAGTGCAGTCCTGGGGACCTCCAGTCTGCATTAGAAAAAGTGCAACCAGAAATTACATTAATTAACAGCTCTGAGAGTTTCCAGACAGCCAAGAACTGAGTAAGCTGCAGGTGAATTACTGCTAGAATTACTCTAGCAACTCCAGGGTAACCACTACTAGCCCGAAATGCAGCTCATTGGTGAATCTGGTGTGAAATCTTACAATAAACTGACACAAACTGGTGAAGGGTTTTGTTCTCCAAGGATGCCAGCCTGGCACTTTCCATCTCCACTAGAAAGAAATAGAGTGAGTTGTGCACAAAGCAAAGGAGGTGAATTATTTCTCCTCACTGTCCCAGCAGTTTGACTGGGCATTATTTTACTTCACAGCATAGCCAGTGGGCGTGAGATCTGGACTATCAGCCACAAGGGTAAATTAAGTGAAAAACTCGTTTTAGACAGTAGTGTATTAACCTAAGAAAATGCATTTATAAATCTTTCCCCTGAGCTCTGGAGCAGTCTTCCTGGGGCTGGCACAGCCTCAGAGTAATGGATGGCTGCACAGCTCCCTGACAAAATTTGCAAGCTCTCCCACTTGCATGTGCTCAGTAAAGTACAAGAGCCACAGACCAAATGAAAGCTGCTGACATCACCTCTATAAATATGCAACTCACTAGTCTTGGTTTTCTTTGTTACCAGAATGAACTGCTGAATTTTTCAAGTAAATTTCACACTGTTCTTCAGACAACTCCTTCAGCTCATTTGACTTTATTTATTGATTCCATGCTAACAGAAGTGGCAAAGAACAACTTAATATGTCCAACAAAACAAATGCATGAAGCAAAATTCTAAAGGAAAGAGGAAAGATCCTTGATCCCATTGGCAAATCCAAGAGAACAGATAGTCCTGCCTTTGGAAGACAGTTGAAAGTGGGATTCTCATGGCAGAGCAAGTGCCTCACTTCACCTTCAGGACAGCAACTGAAGACATCACTACCTACCAGGTGTTTATTCGACACTGAACTCCTGCAACTCCTCCAAATTTCATTTTGTAATAACTCTCCCTGGACACGCTAGCATTACTAGATTAAAATACTTTACATATAAATTTGTTATCTTGGAGAGAATTATTATTCTCTAGTCATTGTAATTTGCATGAATGCAAGGTAACTTACAGAGTGCAATAATCATACAGAAAATTTCCAGATCTAATAATGGCTATGAACTTATTTGTTATCTCCAAGAAGTAGATTACACTTTCTATTAATAGAAATAAGGGAAGGTATGCAGTCCTGGAATTGTGCTTCACCACAATACCCTTGGTAAATGTTACTTAGGCAGAAATTTGCTTAGTCACTGTAAGCAGGCAGCTCAACGATGATGCCATAACACTTTTCTATCAGATTTCTGTTCCCAGTGCTTCATCTGTGGTGAGTAGTTACTGCTGGGAGCTTTCCATTAACCAGTTCCAACAAAATAGAACAACAAAATTCCCCACTAAGAACAAAAAACCAAATCCACATAAAAATAGCTCCACATCAAACAAATCAAAACTAACTCAAACCAGCAAGACTTACAAAAGGCAAAAGCCTGAATAAAACTCAATATTCACTCTCCTTTCCAGCATCTTCCATTTGGCTTCTTCCACTTCTTTCCACTGCCTGTGCTGTTCCTGAACTCTCCTGATTGACACTGCATCACCTCCCATTCTCACTTTGGAACTACTGCTTGAATCACTTCTGTTACTGAGAAGACTGACAATTTTTGGTCACTTGATTGCCATATCTCTTCATCATTGCTCTCAAAGCTGAGGTCTAGGCACAGAGTGCCTATTAAGTATTTCATAATAAAACAGGACCCTGTCAGTTCCATCAACTTGCCTCTTTTCTGAGTCATTTTGAACTAAATGCTCCACTGGGGGAAGCTGGGATTTGGTAAGCGATTCTGTCAGTCCCACAGGGCTTGGTTATTACAGACAAATAATCATTGCAAGCAAGCTATTAGTACTGGTCTGATTCTCAAGAAATCTTCCAGTAACCACCAGAGACCAAAGGGAGCTCCCGGGGTACCAATGTAGAAAGAAAATACTTGAAGTTGAATTAAGGGACAACAAAAGGATTCATCTGTGAAGACAAATCCCACGCATCTACAGTTTTTGTTTTCTTACTACTGTGGAGCCAAGTGGGGTTGGCAAGGAAAGAGTGACACTGTACTTTTAAGAGGTTCTTAAAACCCAGTTCAGGAAAACTAAGTCCACAACTTATGTGTGGGAAATTCCTTAAAGGTCTTGCAAATTTAGCAAAGCACCTGTAATGCTGGATTGCATCTCTCCAAGATACAAGCATATAATTTTATTTATTTGTGATGGTCATAGTGTTACTATGGCTCTGTGCACAAAGTTAAGGTGGTCAAGGTGTACCACTTTTAGGGGCACACAGGGACTAGTAAAGAAGCCCCCGTGTATGCAACCACTTCTTTCTTTCCATCAAAGCTATCTTTCCTTCCTACTTTTAGCTGTCTTGCTATTTTATTACTGTCTTCCAAAGGAGGAAAAAGACCACAAATTATCCAAGCACTTAGACTCTAGATGTTACAGTTCAATAGCAGTTTACAGTTCAATTAGAAGCCATTTTGGTAAATTGTGCTCAGCAGTGAGCCACAATTAAATGAAATCTTCATTCTAAATGTCTCTAGGATAAGGGTGTAGATTTACTCTCTTCAGAATACTCTATATCTTTATTAAATGCACACATCATTACAACATAAAAGGTTTGGCTCCTCAAGCAGACTCTGAAAGATTGCTGCATTTATTTTGCTCATTTCCTCAGACAACCACTAGAAATGCCTAGAGCAAGACTGCTTTCCTGGCAGATTCTGGGCAAACTTAGAGCTTCTTCCTTTGTAAACCTACCCCACTCACTGGCACTTGGCTTGTAGGCTTAAGGGAGATAAAATACAAACCAACCAATAAAACCTCACCAGAATTCTCTCCAGCCTACTCCCTAAAAATGCACTTGCTACAAGCTGTATCCATAAATGCAGTTACATCCCCCAGATTTAAGTGTCCAGCTTATTGCTAATCCATCAGAACCCATTATCATTTCAAGAAGAGAAAATTGATAGGAAAGAACTGATCCTCCACCTCGTGGCAGCATGACCACTCTGACTGTTAGAGAAATTGGGAGATGAGAACCATGCAGGTAGTGCTTATCATTTTGACATCACTATCTTGAGTGAGCAGGGAGCTCAGGAGATAAAATCTAACTCAGTCCTTGGTCTCAAGTTCTGTCTTTTTTGTATGTAAATCGGGCAGTAGTTCCAGCATCAGTACACTCTGGTTGACCTGCTGCTGAAGCCGAATGCTGCACTTTCCTCCTTCCAGGGACAGCCAGCTCTCCAGGAACCTGCTTTTGGCACCCAACTGAGAAGGGGAACCCCACTGAGTGTAGAACTATGGATGTTCACCACTGGGGCATGCAGGGGAGGATAAAGTGAGAAGTATGGGCCTCTCCAACAAAATTCTCAGCTCACAGCAGCTCAAAAGCTGTTTTTTCATTCCCCTTGATGCTCTCCTGAAAGAACTGATGAGTTCACTGTGCACAAGGCAGGATAAAATGTAAATAAACTCCAATGAATTTTCTTTTGTGACTGATGTCCCTGAACTGGTTTAAAATAAAAATTTTTCTCTCCCTATTTCATTGGTTCTATAGGAAAATAACAAGCTAGATAGACAGCCTTACCAGATCCTGAGTACTCAAGGCATAGTGCATCTCCAACTATAGAAAGCTACCTCAAGGTGAAAGAAGGTTACTGGTGTATTTAACACTTCCAAAGGTAGGGTCCACTCTCACCTGCCTCCCATCACCACTGGCATCCTCAGCAGGCATCACTGTGGCAAGCTGAGTGCTTTGGCGGAGCTCAGAAGTAAGAGCTGAGTGAGATAACACTGGCACCAGTGTTTCGGCACCACCAGTCTGATATAATCTAAGTACAGTTGCAGCGAGCTACTGCTGGTATACATGGTGTTCTACCAAGTAGAGAGCTAGTAGGGGAAGGAATTTTTAACATAATATCGGATGGGAGGACTAGAAACAATGGATATAAATTAGAGGGGGATAGATTTAGACTAGACATAAGAAAGAAATTCTTTACAGTGAGGGTGGTGAAATACTGGAACAGGTTGCCCAGGGAGGTTGTGGATGCCCCATCTCTGGAGGTGTTCAAGACTAGGCTGGACAGGGCACTGGGCAGCCTTATCTAGTGGGAGGTGTCCCTGCCTATGGTAGGGGGGTTGGAACTCGATGATCTTTAAGGTCCCTTCCAACCTAAACTATTCTATGATTCTATGATTCCTGAAAAAAAAGCATATTTTTCATGCAAACAAGAAAAAATGAAGAGCTGTCTTCCAGATAGCTCTTGCTAACTACAGGAATCACCAAAGTGAGCAGACTATTACATCTGAAATTATGAGAGCCTGCATAATGTAATTATCCATAGAAGTCCCAACAGTCTGCCAATTGTTCCTCAGAGGTGTACTTGTTTTTAAGACTGCTGTCCTAGACATCCATTACTTAAAGCCTTCTGCTTGCTCTAAGCATTATTAGGAGGAGTCTTTTTTTCACAAATAATTGAATGAAAATATTTGGAAACCACACACAATCTCTCGGTTCAAAAATGCAGAAGTATTGTCATTCTGACTATAGGGGTTTTTTTTTAATTCTCTGGTCAGATAGGACATTTTATGAATATATAACTTCTCTTCCTTATTGGTGTGCTGGAATGGAGAATTTCTTTTGCAGGCTATGGGCCTTTCCTCTGGTCCTTAGAAAGAACTTGGGCCCTGGGATTTATTCCACTGACCTCTGTGAATTCAATGAGGAATACAAGGAGTTGTGCTTCTGCAAAGAAAGACAAACCTTGTCATGCAGTATTTGCTGGTACACCCATCTAGGCTTCAAACACACTGATTTGCAAAACAGGAGTGTTGCCCTTGGACAAATTAGTATAATCAGCAACAAACTAAGATGTTAAGAATTCAGAATGGTCTCCATTTTCAGAGGATTTGGATGGTGAGAGTGTTTTGAAATGCCATCTCCTGTGTAAACATAAACATAAATCAAATACTTTGTGGATTTCCCAAGGAAAGTGTTTCTGAGGTGTTGCCAAATTCTTAATTTTTATTGAGTCTACTATCAATGCCCTGTCAAGGAAATATGCTAAAAGATCACTTAAGAAGGGATGGTTAATCGCAGTTGTAGACAGCAGTAATTAGCCTCCAAGCTTTATAATGTTTGATGGTTGCCGCAGTGAAATTGTTTGCATCCCTAATGAAACTTATTCCATTTATTTGTGATTCTTCAGAAAAAGAATGTGAACTTAATTATATTTCATAATTTGGAATTATGAAATTATTAATTTGGAGTTATTTCATAACTCTGGTAGTAACTGAAAATAATTTCCACAAACTACTCCATAGAATCTGAAGTCATAAGTAATGTCTTCTGTTCAAGTAATAATGGGGAAATAGTGATTTTGAGGATTGACAGATGTCTTCCTTGAAATAGGCATTCTGACACAATGCCTGAGTTCAAATGGCTTTATCCTGTGACTGGTAATACCATCTGAAACATCTCAGTTTATGCTGATTGACCTGCAGTGCAGGCCATGAATTGGTCCTCTTGAGAGGAATTAGTTTCAGTTTGTAAATCAGAGAAAACTTTTGATCTGCATTCATAAAGAGCTTTGAATAAGATTTAGGAACTCATCAGTTGTGTGTGACTTAGTCTGAACATAAAATCCTTAAAATCTCAGCTAAGCTGACTAGAACTGCCATGGGAGGTTTCTCCTCAATATACAGTTATGAGCTTATCTGCCTTAATTTTAACAGTGTATTGAGTTGCATGTGCATGTATGCAGGCAAGAGGAAGCCTGTTTCCATCACTCTCATGTCCATGCCCCAAGCTAGGAAACATACAAGAAAGAAAGCAGACTCGGGATGTGCTGGTGGTTAGAAATTTTATCAGAAGAAAAGCATCACTGTTACCTTCTCTACATCATTTCTGACTTTTCCCATTACAAGTCCTTCTCCTCTCTCAGCCTTTTATGGATCTAATTCTTAAAAAACAGAATATTTATCCCTCATTAGAAGCCTTCACGTATCACTTGTACTGAATTTTTTCAGGCTCCTAAGGAACCTAGAACTATTCTAAAATTGCATTGCACTGCAACAGAAAAGATTCCATACTGTCAATGACAGAAAATTCTTTAAAGTGCACAAGTAATTAACAGAAAATACTTAATGGAAGTTCCTGTCTCCTCCTGATGTTTGTGATGAGTGAAAAGATTTTAAGTAGGTATGTATTCAAAAGGTATTACAAGAATATTTCAATTAACCTACTTTGAAAAACTGTGTAGACATGAGAAGTGTGGTATTCACAGGTAAAGATGAGCCTTAGTCTTTCCTTTGGTTGTATGTACAACTTTATCCAGCTCACATTTTAGCATCCTACCTAGCATTTCTTACAACATCAGCCAACCAGTCCTAATGGTATACATGGAAATGTAAGAATCACAAGAAGGGATTCACTTTTCCAAGGGTAGCTCTGGAAATTTAATCAGTATGGTTTTTTGTTAGTAGGATGCAGAGGAAAGGAAATTAATGCAGTGGTATGAGAAAACACAAATTGAAATATACTGGATCCTCTGCTCTCCAAAGCCAGACTATTTTGGCACTGTATGGGATGACACAATCAAGAAAGTTCTTCATTGAATGATGAAAATACAAAAAAAGTGAAAATACTGTCTTAGCCCTGACAGCTTCCAATGCTGAATCATCGCTATTTGAGGTCCAATAAATCAACTGTCTGCCAACATACAACATTATTAGGCAGTAAGATTCAAATCCATTTGACTGTGGTGGAGGGAGATTTGATTAAGGTCATCAGCACTTAGAGTGCCCCTTGTGAGACCCACTAGATACATATACAACGTGCTCATATTCATCCAGCTATGCCATGTCCTAAACTGGATGGACTTTCCAAATATATAGGCTTTGATACACACTGAATTAAACTGGGGGCAGTAATAGATCTCTCTGATTTCCAACAATGTTTCTCCTTATTGAAGACATGTAGAGTAAGAATTAAATAGGTTTTTTTGCTGTACACAGTATTACAATTTTGTAAATTGCACCATCTATGTGTGCTGTACTTTCATGCTATAGAAGAACACTGGTTAAGATTGCTTTCTGGAAACATTATTGACACCAGCAAAGGCCCCTTTTCAACTGAAAGAAAACACAGCAAAGATAAATGATATTGAGGGAGGAAATCTCACAGAAGCAGATATAGAACATAAAGCATATTGCTACCTCACAGAATATATTTTTTCTATTTTCAACTGGTTCAAAATCTCATTTACCTATTTAAGTATATTTCAATCTCACACAAATTCCATACCAGAAATTACCCAATGCTTTAGGCAAACTTGAAAAACACAAGAACATGGAAGATACAAAGCAAAAAAGATCTGAATTTAATTTACCTTTTTTTATCCCAGAGTATTTCAGAGGCAGTTCTATCTAGTATGTATGAAAATTACCTATTAAGAGGGCTTGACTCGACCACTTGACAGCTGCCTTGCCTTTGCCAAATGTCTCCATGGTTTTAGTTTTTCCTGTCCCACTCTTTGCTAGTCTCAGCAGCACAGGCTGACAGCTTTCTGGAGCTGGAACTGTGTGTTTTCATGTACCTGCCCCTCTACTTGCCTCTGGTGAGGCCCCATATGGAGTATTGTGTCCATTTCTGGAGTCCTCAACGTAAGAAGGTCATTGACCTGTTGGAGAGGGTCCAGAGGAGGCCCATGAAGATGATCAAAGGGCTGGAGCAAATGCCTTGTGAAGACAGGCTGAAGGAGTTGGGGTTGTTCAGCCTGGAGAAGACTCAGGGGGGACCTCATAGTAACTTATCAGTACCTGAAGGGGGCCTACAGAAAGGCAGGGGTAGGACTTTTTAATAATATAGGTGATGGGAGGACTAGAAATAATGGATGTAAATTGGAAGGGGGTAGATTCAAGCTAGATATAAGAAAGAAATTCTTTACAGTGAGGGTGGTGGGTCACTGGAACAGGTTGCTCAGAGAGGTTGTGGACACCCCCTCTCTGGAGGTGCTTTAAAACCAGGCTGGACAAGGCACTGAGCAACCTGATCTAGTGGGAGTTGTCCCTGCCTATGGCAGGCGGGTTGGAACTCGATGATTTTAAGGTCCTTTCCAACCTGAAGTACTCTATGATTCTATGATTCTAAGGTGTTTAACACAGACCAGTGAAGAAACATGGATCTGACCTTTTAGAGTTTCAGAGCATGAGCCAGAACAATCCCCAGAACAACTCCATTGACTTCAGCTGATCACCAGAAGTCAAGCTTTGCCATTAAGGGTTGAAAAAAGACAAGATACGCAATCCTGTTTCTCTCCAGTCTGTAAGACTAGTCTGAAAGGTTTTCTTCCTTGCCTTCATTGTATCTATCAAGAATATTGACTTCTATCTTTGTTTCTGCTGAAGGATAGTTTAAGTGGGAAAAGCAATTTCTTTAATTGCAGGGACAATGGGGCTTAATTTATGATTGAAAGTTAGTACTTGTGAGTTGATTTACACATATTTTAATTCAGTGTATTCTAACCAAAGAAAACCCAGTATGTTTAGGATATTTCAAAAAACACCCTTAGATTCAGTTTTTGTGGTACAATTTACTCAAGTGCTAGTGCACTGTCATATCTTAGCTCCTTCCAGAAGTACATTGAACAACATGATCAACATTTCCACATGCTGTTTGGAGGTTTTTGTCTTTTTCAGGGCAGATATATGTGGAATTATTATTATTATTTGTTCCTTTATTTGCTTTGAATATGTCTCTCTCTGGGAGAAGGGGAGGTGAAAGACATGAATTATCTGGTTGATCAATAAGCAGTGGTGCTGGACTCAGGAGGGAGTTCAGGTTTGCTTCCCTTGCCTTCAGAGCAGGACTTTACTAGAGCAGGGGTGCTAAACTAGGACTGTCAGACATATTTAAAGTAGGTGGTGAAAGCTTATTGCAGGGTGGTGGAGAATAGAGGACACTGCATCCTCTGTGCTGACAACTTGTTGCATGTAGTGTGCTTGTCCAGCATGGGAGCACAGATGCCAATGCCTGGAGTTGTGGAGAGGTGCTCTTTCTCCTCAGCCCTCTCTGCCTTCTAGGCTTACTGATGCAAAAAAACCCCTCATAATGCCTGGCAAAGAACTTGGCAAAAAGTCTAATTCTCTCAAAAGACATTTCTTTGCCTGAATAAGGAAAATCCTTCTGCTTCTAAAGTAGACAAAAGCAGCCACTGACTTTGGAGGTGGAGCTGTTTTCATGCCTTCCAGCAAACACACTGCTCTTCAGTACTGATGATAAATGTATTAAATAAGAAAACCTTGATTTTAAAGGGCAAACAGCTATTTTACTTAAATGCTACTTACACAAGTGTTAAACAAGAAACATCTTCTGAACTAATTTTACAATAATACCATTTTTTCTTCCTTTCTACAACCTAGCATCTATAGAAATAAAGTTCATGAAAGGTGATGCTGTGATTTGATTTATAGTGCTGATTGATTTTATCCCTGTCTATTTGCTTTAACTTTACATAAATATCCGTTTTTGGGACACTAAGTTATAGACCTATGCGGAGTGCAGATTCATTATCACCAAGCAATATCACTGCCTCTGAGGGAGATTTTAAAGAGTGATAATTAAGGTAGTTTTGACACAAGATCCATTTCTGCTTTTCCTACAGAGGAAGAAGAAACAGGCTGAGGACAGCTGGTGAAGCTCAGAAGTCATCCACCACCCTATGCTGCATGTGAGATTAGGACTGACATTCATCTGTGGGAAAATCTCAGCTGTGACAAGAACTGAGGAAAAGGGACTAAAAGGTCATTAAGACATTAACTAAGGGGTCCTTTATGGAAAAATGTACAACCATGTTTTTTGGAGTATGTGATAATTACAGCAAGTTATGGGGAAAATGCACAGATTTAAATGGATTTTTACTGGTGCTGCTTGGAACATTAGAGGAAGAAGCAAAACCCTGTTCACTGTGCACAGTGGGACCACTCTATAAACTATGTGAAACCAACACAAGATTTCACAGGGCGGTGAAACAGCTGTGTTGTAAATTCTGCTTCCAGAAATTCTTCACTCAGACCTGTCAGCATTTGTAGAGATATTCCGAGTAAGCTGCCTGTAGACTAAAGCATATGACAAATGCTACAAAATGAGAAGAAAAGCAATTTGAAAACATTTAAGAGTCATGTGCTCTTGATATGCTTTAGAACAGTAATACAAAAGACTTCTTTTTCAAATAGATTAATAATATTTAGAGTAACCCTTATTCTATGCTTCTTGCCATTGTATGGCATCACATGAAGAGATGCCATACAATGTTATCTGATATTAATTTCTTAGCTGTAGAAGTTTTAGCATGCTATGGTGTAGAAAATGAGAGGAATCAACTGTGTGCTGCTGATATATTGCCTTCTCCTGCAGCTTCAGTTATAGCACTTAAGTTGCACCCTAGAGCTGATTTCACTACAGAAAATGAATGATTTCCTGTGTATTAGGACGTGTTCATGACACTCCTTGGAATTAAGGATACTGCATGGATTTCAAAGGGGACATTAAGTATATCTGGCTGGCTGGAGACAGCTTCATTTAATATATACTAACTACTTAATTAGAGTAACCCTTCTGCCAAGCCCCAACAGGCAGAAACAAAGACCAGATTCTGTGTCTAGGTGTTCACTTTCAACACCACCTTGAGACAACATCCAAAAAAAGAGAGACACCAAATCAAGCTGTTGGAATAGTTAGCGAACATTGTATTCCTTGCTCACAAGTAGGCAATCAAGTGGGCTTATTCAAACAACACATTATTTGGGAAAGAATGAAAAGAGAGGAGTGAAACAGAAAACACAGGGAAATACTGCATGATAGGTCATTGTGCTCTCTGCTCCACTACCTCCTACTTACAGTAATTGAACAAAATATTTCAGATTGTCCTCCTTTTAACATGTTACTGCTTATTGCCTTCCTCAGCCAGACCCATCACTTGCTGACCTGTAACAGAAATTTAGCCACTGGGTAAGACCTTTTGAGGAAAACCTCAAATGACTATGAAGAAAGCAGTGATGATCCTGATGGTCTGCTCTGCTATTTCTCAACAGAAATATGAAAACAGATAGCTCATGAATACTACACTTAAAAAAAGGACCTTCCTTAAAAGTAGCATCATTCCTTGTTAACTAAGTTCATTTGGCTCATTTTTTTATCTACTGCAGTATACATGGGTGTCTGATAACACCTCTGTAACACCTCATCGGTTCCAATGAAAATGTCATAAGGAATGCCTTATGGCTCAGGGTTAACTGTATGTGTTAACTTTATATGTTTACTAAACTGTATTGAATCAAGAACCAAAACTAGTTCTAATCTTCAAAAGTTGTTCCTGCTTTCTGGAAACCTTTGCTTTTAATGTACAGAGTTCTGAAATTTCCTTTGTCTGAATCTTTTCATTCTCCATCTGGCAGTGATCACTGCTGAGGAAACAATCATGCTGGTATGCACAGGGTTTTGAGAATTAAAGCATTAATCCTGTTCATTGATTCCAGTCAACACATTGATATTTGTTTAATACTGATGTTTTGATCTATATTAAACAGAGTTGGGGAGGATAGGGGGATGGGATATATAGTTAAGAGCATGGTAGAAATGGTAATTTGCTTGGCTACCTTAACAGTAATATTAAATATGCAATTTAATAATCTCTTTTCTGTGTTATGTAGACTCCTCATAATCCTTCATATTTTAACAAAAATAATTTTCTACAGTCTGTATACCTAGGCTGAAAAACATAGATGGAGACGTTTTTCACATATTCTCTCACCATTAAGCCAGCAATGAAATGGGCAGTGAAGTTGAGTTGGACTGTACATGACAGGCAGAGGTAAAAACTACCTACTGAAAACAAAGTTAGCTTTATCATTGATTTAGTTTGACAGAATATCATTCAAAGTGTATACATCTCTCAGCCCTTGCTCTCAGTAACATGTCTGTACATGTGGACACCCTCTTACACCTAGTTTCATTTCTTATAATGGATTTCACAATATTTTCAGTATTAATGAGAGACTCAAGAGTTCATCAGCCAAAAAAGCAACATCCAGGCCAAGAACAATCTGATAGCTGCCAGCATTGTACTTCCCACTGCAAGAATTCACTGTTTCCAGCAGTAAACTCTAGTATCCAAATACCATCGGAAGTCGGGTCCCCAGAAGGATCAGTATAGCTTTATTTAGCATGAATATTATTATACTTAGTCCAGGAATTCTTCTGGTTGATCAGTAGGATCTTGTCTTGTAAGATTGCAAGAGTGGACATGGAAGGAAGGGAATCCTTTTCCATCACTCCCTTAAGGAAGTGTAAAAAAAATCAGTATTAAAGGGATCATGGATATACCACAGCTGCTGCTGAGTACCCAGAATGATGATAGGTTTTGAGACCCATTCATTTGGACCACAGACCTGGATGAAAAGTCTTTCTTTGCCAGTCAAAAATCTCAAAACTGGAGATATGCCATATCTTAATTGAGCTCATTGTACAATCAGTTGTGCTACAACTGAATTGGGCAATATGAGACTTGAAATAGGAACAAACTCCTTCCCAAAGTAGTCAATTATGGCAGTAACCATTCTGGGGTAGACAGAGGCATTTTTTTGGTACTTGAGTGTCCTTTCCCAGTGAAATGGAACTTTCAAATAAAATTCCTTACCTTGAGAAAGCCCCAGACCTCTCTACTTAGATCTGGAGTGAAATATAGCAGGAGGTATAGTGTCTTTTAACGTACACTGTCTTCAGCAGTTTTGATGGTGCCTACATGGGACAGTGCTCTTAGTGAAAAGATTTACTCTGGGAAGGAAATCAATGTAATACAAAATAAGGAGAAAATATCTTGCTGCTGAAATGTGCATTTTTTCTCTTTAAACCAGAAGATGAATCATCTACAGATCAAGACATTTAGAGGTTTAGAATTTACTAGGGTTAAGGAAATAACCTTGACAAATCTTGCTTTTTTGTGTCTATACCTTGAGCAGAAGCAGATTAATACAAATACAGCAGGAAGTTTTGAAGGAGGAGGAAAGATTTAAGAAGGCTGGGACGGTGGTGTCTTGTAATGCTGAGATAATATAACAGCCTATCAAACATCCTGGCACAAGCATACAGCAATCTGTCACATAATCCAGCCAGCAACCAGAAGCAAAAATATTTCAACTAATATATCACTAATAGTAACATGGAGTCCTTGTCTTGACTGCATTTACCCTTTAGCAAATCATATGTGTAAATAGATAATAGCTGACATTCCTAGTCTTAATAATCCATTGTGATCTGTACAGGGAGATGTGATCTTTCCTTTTACAGTATTTTCCTCCTCCACCTTTATCAATTTACTAATTCCATCATGTTTTGTCCATGACCCTCAAATTTATTTCTATTTTGTTTTGATCCTGGTGTAGACTATAAATGTCATCCAAAACTACTTCTGGCATCCCAGTTTGCTTCATAACTTATCAGAGTTGTTTTCGGTATTGTAGCAACCTGCCATGGGGTTAGTAGTTTAAATCTGATCTGAGCTACAGCTTCAGAGGGCTACAAGCACAGCACATGTCCAATAGCAGCATTTTCTCAGGGAAGATCACAGGTCGCTCTGTGCCTTAGCCAGCTTCTAAAAGGTACTTGTTCCAGAGAGGGAGGATCTCACTAGTTCTTTTTTGTGATGGCATCTTGTCACAAATGAGATTTACAAAAAGACATTACCCTCTGTTTATGTTTCCATGACCCTCTTGGTTCTTCACAGGACAGTCAGAATATAAGGAGGCCAATTAGCAACCTTCTGCCCACAACTCCACCCCCTATATTTCAATGTGTAACACCACAGAAGAACATAACTAATGACATTGACTATGCAGAACAACAAAGGGAGGCAAAAAATGTAATGAGTTACTGTGGAACAATGCACTAATCCCTACTATTGAGCAAATGAGCCTTAAGGGGCACAGTTAAAGCCAGGGGGTTTGTACAATTATACATTACTCCACTCCACATTAATTTTAATTTAATCGAGTCCTTTCTTTAAAATTACTTTCAATTTACAGTAATCAGGAAAAATTGCTAATATAGGCTACTTTTCACTTCTTCCAAAAGACTGTACACACATCCAAAAGTTTCATCATACTCTAAACCTTAATTTCTGAAGCAGTCATAACTCCTGAGCCTAAATTTGAGAAAATGTGCTTGAAATCATAGTTGTAAAGAGCTTACGACAAAAGGTATTTCCTACCACCCACTAGTCATTTAATATGGGCAATTTAATATAGTCAATAGATTTTCTCATATGGATTAAAAGCCAGAACTGTTTGAAAATAAGTATAGCATCTGCTTGTGTGTTTTTTTTTCCTTCCACTGCCTTTTTTTATATTCCTTGCTTAAGAATGTATAGCCTTTAAAATACTTTTGTTGCTGTCCTTTGATGTGATCAGACTCCAGTTCACACTTGCAGGAACCCTCAATTCTTCTAAAAATTCCCAATTCTCAGATAGTAACACCACAAATATCTGGATGTACTAGTTCTGGACAGTGGGTTTTCAGATAAATAGTGCAGCTCCCTAAGTAATTTTCTAATCACCCATTGCAGCTGATCAGGTCTGATTGACATTTCTCAGTCGAGGGAGGAGACAAGGTTTTACTGGCCCATGGACCATTCTGATGGATTGATTTGTGCAGAGGCTACCTTAAAGCTAAGCACAGTTTTAATAGACTCTTGAGCTATTAAAGCCTGCTCTTTCTTCCCTCTCACTCCTGCTTGCCCCCTGCTCTCTGACATCCAGTTTCAAGCCTTCTTGATCCTAATCTGTGGTGATTTTGCTAGCTATAACTGGCAGCACCTTGCACTTTGCTAACACCACTTCAGAGCCTTTGCTCTCCTGTAGATCCCCAAGAAGTGTCTCCTACAAAGTCTCTGCAGAGCTTCTGCCTCTCCCAATCTTTTTGTCTAGTGAATTCAACAGTTATTTTGGTTTTTATTATCCATTGCCAAATTATTTGGAAACAGACACTTTCTTGAGTAATTATATTTAGTATTTTTACATGTGCAACTTTCAAATGTTCTGTAAAATACAAATGTTAAGACTGCATTTCTTCAGGAATGATTAAGCATAGCCATGTAATTATAGCATAGATTGCACAGAGAACTAGAATACAGAATGTGGTTGCTACGTAAGTTTTCTTTTATTAATAATATCAAATTTTATATATAAAAGAGAAACTGATTTCTAAAGGTTGAGAGAAAGCTTTAATTCAGAATTTCCTGCAGATGCAAGCTCTGTTTATTTTGGGAAACAGCATTGTATGTTTCAATTAGTATGCTATTAAATAAGATTTTGCCCTCAATGTAAATGAAGTTAACTTTGACCATAACCAGATAATATATTTTTTATGGCTACTGTCCTTTTTAATTTATGATATCTACATATTTTGGTATCTTTATATGACATCAGATGTGTAATAGCTAGATAGAAAAAAGTTATGTGATATTTTATATATTATATTAAAGTTTTAAAGGGAGGCACAGTCTCATGGAGCTGTCTTATCTATGTGAGGGCCTAGACATGGAATGTTTATGTATAAAACTACATAAGAACTAATAATTATTTTCTTCATCTTCATCACTTCCACCAACATGCACATAACCTCCTGATTCTAACTTGGAGAGTTTTATTGAAACCAATGCAGTTACATCAGCATCCCCTCATAGGAACTGAGTTCTTAAAAGACTTTTTATTCTCAAGGTAAGACTCATTCCCATGCATACCAAAGAATCTTCCTTTTCTGTGAAGTATTATATGCTCACAGAGCCCCTGTCTAAGCTAGCACAAACTAGAACTGCCATACCATGTTTTGCATGCTGTAGGTAAGTGCTTGCTGTCACCTTGTTTGTAGGCTTTTGTGTAAAAAAATTAAAGCATTTATTTTTTAAAAGTATGCATATATACATATAAATCTTGTCATTAACACCTAGAAAGGACCCTAAACACATTTATAATCTAATTCTGGATCTCACAAGTGCAAACAAAGGTGATGTTGATATTGCAGCTCTGCATCACCTCCCTATATCCATGAATCAGTTGCAAGCTATACAAGAGGAGTTGGTGAGTCTACCTGTCACCTTAACCTTTACAACAGACATCTCACCCATCTGAAAGACACACAGGAGAAGGGCTCTCTATTTCCCTCTCAGGCTCTCCTTAAGCTCTCCTCAGTGCACACATCTTATCACTGGATTTGATGGACCTGTGGCTATTTAATTTTTTGTAATGAACAGAATAAGGGAAGTTTTTTCTCTCTATTTCTACCATCCTAGCCATGGGAGAACCTGACAGCAGAGAAATGCCCACATTACCCTCCCAAGTCTTGTTTAAGCAGAAGAACAGAGCAGTACCCAGAATTCATGCAGTGAGTGTGGCAGACCTTGCATCTGATCATGTCTCAGGATATCAAAACCCTAAAGCACAACAGACATCTTCATATTACTGCCTCCTTCCCAACCTTGTTGCAAACCAAGAACAGTAATAACTGAAAAGCAGGCTCACAGATGCCAGATGTCACTTATATCTACAAACATTAGCAAGAATGACACAAAGGGGGACTTTTCAATTTAATGTTGCAGGCGGCAAATTGAATTCTCAAATTTGAGAATTGTCAACCTGACTTGAGACTTGACAGTTCTTAATAGCCCAATTACAAATTAATGATTTTATCTAGCTGAGCGCATAACATTTTGATAAACTGTCCATTTGCCTGTCTGCTTTATCCAGCTATGCTGTTTCCTTTCTAAATGAAAGGAGACTCTGTTCATAAGTTGACTGTGATAGAAAAAAAGCTGGTTAAAATCCCAGATATCCAAATGCTTTTTACTTATTCTACCGCATCAGATATTTCTGAGCTAAAGAATAAAAGTAACATTATATGTATAGTTTCCTCATTGTTTCTCTTTTTCATTTGTTCCCCTTCCTCATGTCATTGCAGACTTGTAATTTTTTAATATAGTTCAATATCTTTAACTTAGAAGTATCTTTTACTGTTGTTCCTCAGGTCTTGTTAGGTTTTTCCATCTCAGATATCCTAGAATACTGCCCTTATTATGCCATCAGTAACACAGGCAAAAGAGCCTTGCAGTGACATATGACTGTTTTTGCAAAAGGAACCCTTATCATATGGACAAAATGTGTGGAATCATTAGTAATTAAAAGTTAGAAAGGGATAAAAAAAGTCTAATAAAGTTTTTCCCTCTAAATCTGACAGCTTGTTTGTGCTAAGCCAGCTGGACTACTCCTTGCTGGAAGGCAGCTTACATACACTTCCCTCCTCTGTCTCTACATTTCTCAGGCCACCTCAAACCACCATTTACGCCTGCTGAGAACCCTCTTCCCACTAATATGACTTCGATTCTGTTCCTAATGCCCAGAGCTGCAACGGTTTATTACTCTCTTTGGTATCTCTGCTGCCCATTATGGCTATAAAACTAGTTGCTCCGTTGGTGAGCATCCACCTCATCCAGCCTGATGTTTTCTCTGCATCAAGTACAGATTATAACACAAAGTGTTAGACAGGGTTGAAAGAGAGTTTTAGGAAAACTCTCTTCATGAATGCCACAGCTTATACTCTGTCATAGGAAAGAACAAGTTGAGACTGTATTCATAAAAACAATCAGCGCGTTCTATATTTGATCACACATGGAGATGATCAAAAGCATTGCCAAATTCTTTTATTAGAAAATTAGTGTTTAGAATTTTACACTTGGAAAACACTTTGTGATTTCAGTTCACTTTATCATCTGGAAACATAGTTGAAAGATAGATGTTTAGAGGACCCACAGCAACACTCAGTTGCGCTGGATGCAGTCAGCCTTGCTTGCGAAAGTCTTTCTGACTCCTTACTCCAAAGGGATAACATGATGGTTGGCAGCAGCTCTCTTTTTCTTGGATAATCCACTTCCTGTCATAACCTGTACTAGATGCAAGGAAGCAATGGATGTCACAACATCTACTGTTTCATTCTACTGACCCCATTGCAGAATTAAATAGGGCAAAACTTTCCTGGTGCATATTATGCCCCTGTGCCTTCTTACATTTTTTTTCTAGCTTCTCCAAGACATTTATTCTGATGATAAACTGTCTTTCCAGGTCAAAACTATTTTGATATCTGCCCTAAAATTTGCTTCACTTAGGAGTGAACCCATTGCTTCTTGTCTTAATACATGTGAACACAGAAACAATCTGCTTTATCTTATACAGTGAACTTCTGGAGGTAACCATAGCCTGTCTCTTCAAGTCTTTTCATTGTTTTGCAGCCTGGTTTTGTATTTTTATTTTCTAGTCTTCTCTTAGGAGCTTTCATTCCCAGATCACTCATCCTCTTCAGACTTTCACTAGTCAATGTTGTGCTGAAGATGGAAAGATTATTTAAAGTTTTACCAGAACTGACTAAGATGATGGATCTTGTTCATCTATTTTGTTTGCGGTCCCTGTGTTTTTACTTCCCACCATTATGCTTTCCTTCATTTTCTATAGAGTCATGTGGCCTCATATTCAGTCTAAAGTCTACTATAAGGCCCAGATCCTCCTTTGCAGATTGACTGAAAAGAAATTAAATTCCTACCTAATTTTTTGTGGTTTATTATGTAAATGCAGCACTCCACACGTAGTTTTAGTTAATTAATCGATTTTTTTTTTTAATTCATCACACTATTTCTCCAGTTTGCCATGATAATTTTGAGCTTTCATCCTGTACTTGACTATGGTGCAGTTTCTCAGGCTGGTAACATCTCTATCTCCATCTCCATGTTTAATAAATTCAATCCATTTGATTATCCATCTCATAAATAAGATTATTGAATAGAAAACACCGTGGTGGCCTCAGCATAGGAAGCTTCAATTCAACTTCACAGTGAACCTGTAATAATTACTTCTTTTCAGTTCCATCTTTGTGAAGGATGAGGTGCCTTGTGCAATGTGGAGAAACATCTGCCCTCCATGAGCTGCAGATCTTCCTGCTTTCCAGGGCTGAGAATCTGCTTAATAGTAGTTTATTCTTTGTTAACAATTTAACCCCACTGACCTTGAGCAAAGCCAGCTTTGCCTGGGAGCATGTATACACTTTGCTAACCATATACATCTGCATATACACTTCCAGCTACAGAGCTCCCAGACTATAGGTGTACCCTGAGCTGAACACTAAAGGTGCACTTATAGCTACCTAGGGAGCACTGGCTTTGTGCCCAGACTAGCAGGTTTGGGGGAGATTTTTTCTCTTGCTGATGTGCTGCTTCTCAAGTGTGGTTCACGATGGAATAGGAAGCAGTCACAAGTGGAATGACTCACTCTCGTGAGCTATTTTCATCTACCTTATATTGCTCCACTAACTGTTTTTCCTCTGTATTCAGAAGCTTCTTTTAGAGAAAATCAGGTCTGATGGTGTAAATCCACCAGTACCTGCATGCATCTGGTTGCATGTCTTCCTGACTGAATCAATCACATTCTCTTTTCCTCAGTTTATCCACTGTGAATATGAAATTCACCTGAAAATGTGAAACATTCTTCAGTTGTGTGCAAATGCAACTGACTCCTATTAATTTCCATTTACGTTTTTATGGTGATCTTACTCCTTACCTCTTGTAGTAGAATATCTACCTCTTTCAGTCCTCAGTGGATGAATCTCACACAGTGAGATCACTCAGTACCTATGTGTGAAGCTGTAGTCATAGTAATTTCAAAGTAATTTTCCACACACTCTGACACATTTTCTCTGCCTTTCCTCTACTCAGCAGAAATGGAAATCAGTTTAGTAAGTATGAGCCAATAGATAGTCCATCCCATTTTTGGAGAGGTTGGGACTAACAACTGGGTGAAAAAATTCAAACACAGCAACTGTGCCAGAAACAATAGAGGATTTTTCTTTGCCACCTCCTAAACATTTCTGAAAATTACATCCTGTGTAAGTGTGTGTCCATGAAGGTCTCCACAAACCTGCCCAAGTCAGACATTTGTCTCCATTAAGTCCTGTGCAAAGATAAGGGCATTCCTGTAGTCAACAAGATGGCATGTTGTATTTTAAAATGAAGGATCTGCAGGGGTGGCAGCTCATTTGCATGCAGGAAACATGAATGTAGTGGAGGAGGTGTTGTAAATCACCAGAGAGCTACTTGACAGTGCCACTCTGTGGATTTGTTCAGAATTATTAATTAGAGCAGACTGAGGATGGTTTGTTTGCATATCAGTTGAGCTAAGCCATGTCGGAATCCCTGTAAATAATAAAACAGTCTGATTAGGCCTAGTCATTAATTAAGTGTCTTCACTGCGAATAAACACTGAAATCTTTCAGTTTGCCAGGGACTTCTATGACACAAATATACAGTTGAAAAAGCTCCTATGATGTGGTTTGACATCTTCATCTATTAAATTGCAGCTTTCTCACCAGTGACAAGGGGTTCCAATTCCACAGTAGATCATATATCCACCTAATTTTGTTTGTTAAAATATAATGCTTTGGAAATTTCAGATAACAAGGATTGAAATCCTACTAGAAAAAAAAGAGAAAAAAAATTGTCAATACTGCAAACTACAATGTTCTGTCTTCTGTATGGGTGGCTTTTTATTGGTATAACTATTCAGAAAGTGATAAAAATTCTGGTTTTATTGCTACATGGATGTAAAAGTCAGCTATTATTTATTTCACTAAAACAGTATATATTTAAGACCTAATTAACTAATCTCAAAGGTTGGTGCTTCAATGGTTGTTTCTGCTTCTAGCATCTGCTGCCCCTCATAGTAAGAGATCATTTTTACAAAAGATTCTTTTTCAGACTGAAGACAATGTTAAAGGCAATTAAATCTCATGCCATGCAGCATGCATTGATCATGGTAGGGGATCAATGAGGTGATTTTCTCTCCAGAACAGTTGGTGAGATGCAATGCAGTGATCTTCCATTTTCTTAAGATTTGAATATTGGCAGCTTTAGCAGGATATTAGACTGCTAGATAGATCAATGTGCTGAAAAGACAGTGGCAAGTCCTATTTTCTTGTATAACCTACAGGTACTGTGAGTCACACAAGAACATTCTCTCTTGGAAAATAAGGTAATTTTCTATGAGTTCAGCAGCAGGGAAGAGATCCACTCCCTTCCTACACAAGTTGTGGGCGTCATCCCAAGATATTTCCCTCCGCAGCATGTTCCCAGCACCCCAGAGCCTTGTTTAGAAAAAGGAGTACAGCCATCATTTTGGCAATCTGAAACTTCTAATAGTTAATTTAAAAGTGATCAGGTAATTACAATACTGAGTATGAACATTTGAATAGATGGGAGACAGATGACTCAGAGAGATCCATCTATTGATCTCCAGATTTTCTAAGTACTTAAGTGCCATGCAACAATTGAAGGTATTTCTGAGTATGTGATAAAAAGCTTGATTCTGACAAATTCTCTTGTTTCTTTTATGCATAATAGACACTGAGAATGCCACTGAACTTAGACTAGTTTTTTAGAAAGCTGATGTTTAGCAGACAGACCATTTGATGCTGACAGCATTGTGTAGTGTTAAACAAACAGCCAGGTGGTAGATAACTGAAGTTATGGGTGTGGCAAGTAGCAACATCCCAACTAGTTGTGATCAAAGGTTAAAGGCCTAAAAAGGAAATTAATATAATAATATAAATACATTTGGAATAGATACATTAATTCCTGCTAAGTACAGACAAAGAAACGGAATCCACAACAGAAGATAGCAATGACTGAGTTCTGATTACTTATTTGGAGATTCCACCATCAATGCCCAGAGTTGCTTTCAGAATCTGTCACATTTGTGCTTCAGAGAGACCCTAACAGGGAGCCATTGACAGTGTGCCTCTCTCTGCAGTGATTCCAGCAAAGTAGCATGCGAAAAGTTGCATGATCTACATCCCAGGATACCTGGCTTCTGCTGAGATTTGTAGCAATATTCAGAACACTGATGTCACCCAGCTGGCACAAAGGAAGTGATTAGCCAATGTCTAGACATGCTTGCAGCTTGCAAGGGAGCTGGCTACTTGTAAAAGAGTCTGGAAGAGACTGAGGCAACCTTGGAGGGCTGAGCCAAGGCAAGGAGAAACCCTGACAGAATTTCTGCTGCTCAGTGAGGGAGTGAGAGTGCCGCTGAGGCAGGTAGAGAGCCTGGACTTATCCTGGACATTATCCAAGAAATCTATTATAGTCTTTATTTGAGGAAGAGACGCAGCCCTTCTCTTTTCTGTTAGACTTTCCTATTACAATATACACCTCTGTTGCCTGGAGATGTGGCTGCCATAACCCTGCCTGATAACCTGCTGTGTTTTTATCCCTGGTTTCAACAGCTTGAGGGATCCCACACCTCAAGTTATGATTAACTGATCTCTTTGGGCTGCAGCTCCTTTGCTATAAAAGCAGGCAACTGCTGAAGGAGTAGGCATCATAGAATCATAGAATCATAGAATCATAGAATAGTTAGGGTTGGAAGGGACCTTAAAGATCATCGAGTTCCAACCCCCCTGCCATAGGCAGGGACACCTCCCACTAGACCAGGCTGCCCAGTGCCCTGTCCAGCCTAGTCTTGAACACCTCCAGAGATGGGGCATCCACAACCTCCCTGGGCAACCTGTTCCAGTGCCTCACCACCCTCACTGTCTGTCATTTACTCTCCTTTGGGACTGCACAAGTTTTAAGTTATTAAGCCTTTGGCCATATGGCAAACCAAGCTCTTTTTTTTTCCTGGCTTTTGCAGAACAAATAGCTTGAGAGCTGGGGAGGCTGTCTCCTTATCTCTCCAAAGTGCTTTGCCAGGTGGAATGAACAAAAGAGGGATTTGGCCTATATACTTCTGAGAAGACCCCAGAGCTACTACTTATTCACACTATTGAATAAAGCATATACAGATCTGCAGGTTGGTTATCACTATGCCTGTGATTTGTGAAGCTGAATGGAGGCATAAATCCCACTGAGACAGCTTATTTATTACAAAGATGTCCAAACAGACCCAAACTCCATATTTATTGGCTACGTAAGAGAATTTCAGGCATTCAAAACTCTGTCAGAAGAATAATTTCTGAAGGAGCCGCTTTGGATTGAGATGACATTCAGCCTCCTTACAAGCATATTATAGTTGATGCAAATACCTCAGCACATGTCAAGGGAGAATCCTGGTCTGTCAAAAGATGTGGAACAGCTGATTTCTGTAGCAATAACAGTTTTACAAGGAAAGACATTGATGAAGGTCTCCCAGAATCAATGGACCATGGATCTCATAACTGGTCCATCAGATGGAGTCTATGAACACAGTGAAAATGAGAAACTGCAGAGATTTCAGATGCCTTCTCTGTAGTCTTGTCCTGGCATACATGGAGTAAGTATGAGACATGATCCAAAGAGTATGCTCTTGATCTTCCATGAAAGATGAATTTACTATCAGCTCCCCATTTGAAATGCATACTTTAGAAAGGAATGTGAGGGGGAGGATTGAAATTCAATGAATAATCCTCTTTTCATGGTGATTTAAGCCAAGGTAGGTAATTGGGCTCTGGCTGCTAATACACTATGTGAGGTACTCCAGGCTGATTCCAGGGAGAGGCACTATTCCATGGATAAGGGGGGAAACTGGCATCTGTGACTACCACCTGGGTATTACTTTAAGATGGTAAGGAGAATACACACATGGCTTTCTTTATCAGAATGAAAATCAGTGACTATCTCATGAACTACTGTCCGGGCTGACAATTAGTTATGTATTTCCGTATTTCCTCTTGAGAAATCCATTAGTTAAGTGAACGTTTTTTCTACTTTTTCTTCCAGAATGACTACATGGTCTCCTGCAGATGAACTCCAGAACATCCTTGCATGACAAGTACAGATATTGCTGGGTGTTTCCCAGAGGCCCTGACTTGCTGAGCCTGAGTTGACATCCTGGGTATGTATCAAATGCAACAATTAGTCCACCTGCAGTCCTTTTCAACAGTTCGATGTATCTTGAAAGGCAACCTTGAAATGTTCTTTCTTCCAGACAAAATAACACAGTCTAATGAGAGAGAAAGCTGTATCTTTATAATGCAGAATCTTACCAGGCTTTTAGCATATAGCAAATCATTAAAATAAGCAAGTTAAAATGAAATTCTAGTATTATTGTGAAGGTCATTCAGCATCAATGGTCTGTGTAAGCAGAAATAAGATGATTTCAAGGGCTTAGGCATGATCCTGAAAAGTGTTGTGCATGTCTTCTGAGATACTAGACTCTTGCCCACATTGAAGAAGCTAAGCACATGGCATTAGTGTGTAAAACGCAATAATGTTGCCAGCAACAGTTGGGCTTTATAAGCACACAGATTTTGCAAAGTAACAAAGAATTAGAGAATCAGAAACCACTTTTGTCGCTGTTTTGTCAAAAGCCAATAAAGGTTTGAATAAGCTCCAGATAGGAAAGCTATTTCAAAAAACCCATAAATTCTCTTTCATTTTTGAGTTAGGTATGCTTGCTATTTGCATAAGACAAATCCTAGTCTATGGGCGGAGTTGGGAGAAGGAGGATTCTCAGGGGGCACAAGTCAAAATTTCATATTAAAGCAGCTGCGATCATGTTTAGAAGACTTAAAACAATTGCACAAGTCCTTCAATTGAGCACTCACAATTGCACTTTCTTAAATGTTACTGAATGCTCATCTTTCAGTGAAGAAAGAGACAGTGAAAGAATTTCTCCCCAATTAATTGCAAAAAAACCCATTTATTTTATATAATGAATTTGATTATGCAGTTCTAGCTCTTTATTCATATAATTAATTGCATTGAGCAGAGAAAGAAAAGGGATTTCTAAGTAAGGGTACAGTTTTAAAATATCATACCACTGGAAATTTTTAAACATCTTAGACAGTGACCCAAGACTCTGTTTATGCACTGTATGATGCAGACATACTTCTTTTACTATTTAACATCACCATTTGCTGATTAGCAATAAAACATTAAAATTATGGCTGAGTAGCTGGAGTAAAAAAATTTATTGTCTATCACTTTTATAACTCTGATTTACATATCCACATAAATATTTGGATATTCCACTCAGAAAAGGCAGAAGTGAAACTACTAAAGAAAAATAGTATAGTGCTATTGATAGGTCTATGACTATCTCACCTGTCTGGCTTCCCATTAATATCAGACCCATTCATCCACATGAGGAATAAAACTACAGATAATGAGAGGTTTCCACTGGAGAACCCAAATTAAGTAAATTTCCTTGAAGATGCAATTTGAATTTTGAATTTAACGGCACGTCCATGAAATAAAGAAAGCATCATAAAAAAGGAAAGTTTAATGATGCACAGTGAATCAAGAAAATATATTATGTACCAAAGAACTCCTTAATCTTAACAGACTCCTTTCTACATTTACTACAATACATTGTCAGAAAAGCTGAGTTCATCATGCTACTTTTTCTGTAACACTATGATGCCGAATTTTAACTGGACCAATCAATTTTGATTGCTGTTCCCCACTGCTTTATACTGGAGGGGAAAATGTGTTTTGGTGGTGAAAATTACTTTGCAGTCATTCCTTCAGCTTTGCAAAGTGATCTGTTTCTCTTCTGTTCTCTTCTCTTCTTGCATGCTGAAAGGGAGTTCATCCTGTTATTATTGGCTTGAGTGTAAATTCATATTTCCCCAGAGTAATTAAAGATAAAGAGAAATTGGCCTGACTTTGGAAGATAAATATTTTTCTCTTCTAACGCCAATGTCAGGCATTTGTTCTAGATTGGCTCAATATTAGACTGTGGTGTCCTTAAAGTAAAATGAAACTGGATTCTTCTTTCACCACTTCACTATGTCACATTAATTTTCATAGGTCTTTTTTTTTGTATTATGGAGGAGCATAATCCAAATCCACTCAGATTTCTGACTTTGCTGTAAAGTCTTGCTGATGCAAGTCTGGCACTTCAACTAAGCTGTATCTTCCACTTTTCCTGTAGCCTTCATGACATCAAAATGCTTCTTACATTGTACATTGCTTTTTTTTTAAATCAAGATTATGGGGCTATAAAGAAGACCAGAGGAAAAGGTAAAATGTTGAAAAGAAACGCTGTGATGTTTTCATAGTGTGCTCTTCCTCCTCCAGCTCAAAAATCCATCTACAAGAGCTCTGGCTGTCATGGGCTTTGAGGATGGGTGACAAGAAAATCTATTTGTCTTGGCCGAAATGACAGTTTAAAAATCTAGTTCTTTTATAATACATGTACTTTTATGGCTATAATGGATCTGATTTTCCTCTCAGTTACCTGAGTTTGAATCAGGATTATCTCCCCGAAATTGCACCAGAATAATGTGGGATCAAACACATTTCCACATGTATTGGTCTGGTGAAAAAGTTGTCTGCAGAAGTTACATTTCCAAGCATTAAATACTGTGGGTTAAATATAGAACAGAAACAAGCTCCTGTAGTATCTGACTTCTCTTACTGCTAGGACTCTTGATCAGTAGGAACTTTACTAATATACCGTGCTAGTGTGTTCATGCCAGAAAATTGATTTCAGCATCAGTCTGCTCTGAAGAAAGAAGAGTAGCCTGCATAGAATCATAGAATAGTTTGGGTTGGAAGGGACCTTAAAGATCATCGAGTTCCAGCCCCCCTGCCATAGGCAGGGACACCTCCCACTAGACCAGGCTGCCCAGTGCCCTGTCCAGCCTAGTCTTGAACACCTCCAGAGATGGGGCATCCACAACCTCCCTGGGCAACCTGTTCCAGTATTTCACCACCCTCACTGTAAAGAATTTCTTTCTTATGTCTAGTCTAAATCTATCCCCCTCTAATTTATATCCATTGTTTCTAGTCCTCCCATCCGATATTATGTTAAAAATTCCTTCCCCTGCCTTTCTGTAGGACCCCCTCAGGTACTGATAAGTTACTATGAGGTCCCCTCTGAGCCTTCTCTTCTCCAGGCTGAACAACCCCAACTCCTTCAGCCTGTCCTCATAGGGCAGTTGCTCCAACCCTTTGATCATCTTCGTGGCCCTTCTCTGGACCCTCTCCAA